>CAKKLC010014111.1:29366-41647 GCA_918559645.1 Ceratonova shasta
GATTTCAACCTCCAAAAAAACCCACCTTTTATTACGTTATAAAGAAAACAAAAAGACAGAAATCTGCTAGCAATTACGTATTTTTCACCTTGAATCTAGAATTATATCATTGAATTTGACTGAAAAGTCCCGCATTTTCGATTTTTTTAATCGTATTTTTCCGACTTCTAATAATAACGATTTTATTAAGTAAACATTATTTTAAAAAATTATCCATGGACGAAAAAAGAAGAAAAGTAGATGACGAGTGCCGCGTATTTAAAGAAGAATGGGGATTCAAATATTTTTGTGCGATCACAATCAAAGAATGGCAAAGCTATGTATCTAATTTGCAATGATACTGTTGCTGTAATGAAGGAGTACAATTTACGCCGACATTATATAATAAAACATGCTGCAGCTTACTCGCAATATAGAGACTATCAGCGCACAGAAAAATTTGAAAAAATGAGTCGTAGATTGTCTTCTTAGCAAAATTCATTTCGAATGGCAACCTCGGAAAACGAATCTTTGACTTTAGTTAGCATGAAAGTTGCATATTTGTTGGCGAAAAAGGGAAAACCATTTATTGATGGAAATATTATTTAAGAGTGCATGATGGAAGCTGTTGGAATTTTGTTTCCTGAAAAGCTGAAGCTTTTGAAGACTATTAGCCTTTCATGCAATACTGTTGCTCGTCGAATTGACGACATTGGCAAATATATACTCTACCAGATTTCCGTAAAAACGCAGCGTTTCACTCACTACTTTATCGCGATTGACGAATAAACCGACGCCAGTAACACCAATCAACTTTTAGTATTTTTTCGTGGAGTTTACGATAATCTCAATGTCACCCAAGAATTAGCATTGGTTATCGGCATGCATGGCACTACAACCGGCGAAGATGTTTTCAAGGAAATCCAACAGACGTTTAAGAAAATGCACTTTACCTATAATCGACTGCAAGGTGTGACAATTGATGGAGGAAGAAACATGTCTGGTGCAAATTTTAAGGTTGTTAGGCTAATAAGAAAAGCGTGTGAAAGCAAGGGAGCAATAATACAAATTTTTCTGCACTGTATTATCCACCAACAAGCCCTATGTGTAAAACATGTCGACATGAGCTGCGTTTTAAAACAAGTTGTGTTTGTCGTAAACTTTATCCAATCACGTGCACTCAATCATCGCCAATTTCGATCTTTCCTTGAAGAAATCGAATCTGAATCTGTCGACTTGCTATATTATACAGCAGTTCGATGGCTTAGCTACGGCAAAGTACTACTGCAGTTCTTCAAGATAAGAGAGGAAATTAAAAATTTTCTTGCGGAAAAGAATTACCCCAAGTCGCTTTTATCAGATGCAGAATGGATTTGGAAATTAGCAATTTTCGCAGATATAATGACACACGTAAATAACTTGAATTTAAAGCTGCAAGGAAAAAACAACTTAATTTGTGATTTATTTGAGCAAATCAAAGCATTCAGAGTCAAGCTTATATTGCTCAAAAATCACATTGATAATCGTAATTTTTCACATTTTACGTGCTGTGAAAAATTTAGTACGGAAACTGACGCAATATTTTTAACCTTTTTTGCAGTAAAAGTAATTAAAGATTTAAAACATCAATTTTAAACCCGTTTTTCTGATCTTGACATAAACTCAAGGGAAATTAGTCTCTTTCAAAATTCATATGAATGCAACGTTAATGATGTTTCAAGCCAGTTTCAAATGGAAATAATTAATCTTCAAGCTAGCGATCAAATCAAGAGCAAATATAAGAAAGGAAATCGATCTAGCTTTACAAATTTTTGGACTCAAAAGAGTTTCCTAATTTAAAGCAATTGGCTAGTATATATATTTCTTTTTATGGCACTACATACGTGTTCGAACAAACATTTTCAAGGATGAAATATCTTAAATCCAAGAAAAGGACAAATTTATCGGATGAACATTTTTAATCATTGCTAATTATTGGCGTTTTAAATCTAAATCCGAACTTTGAAGAAACTCTCCTGGAAAAATCCCAGTTCCCCATTCCCATTATAGGTTACCTGAATTTTTTTTATTGTATATTTAATAAACGTTTATATATCCTTTTTGGAGCCGTAATTTACTATAAAAAAAATCAAACTACCTTTCTTAAAATTTTTTTTAACTTAAATATGTAAAATGCTTGGCCCCTACTGACGAAATGAATCGCCAAAATGGCCCGCAAATAATAAAGTTTGGACACCTTTGATTTAGAGCAATACCATGCTATTAGCTTATCGGTAGATGAAAGTACTGACAGGAACGAAATTGCGCGGTGATTATTTATGGCGAAATTTCTTTTAACTTCTAAAAATACAATAATTGAAGAGATTTGGACTCTTGCATCAATATATACTATAACAACAGCAAAAGATATTTTCTAGTATGTCGTAAAATGTATAAATGAACGTTCGTACATATAAAATAAAATAATTTTCCATTCCCACGTATGGAGCACCTGCAACGATTGTGAAAAACAACGGATTTATTCAAATGACGCAAAAATATCTTGATCAACTAATTTTCTCGTATCATTTTTTTATACACCAAGAAAGCCTTTATTAAATAGTTAAGCAAAAAACTAGAAGAAGTTATGTCTACTGTAACATAAATTATCAATAAAATTCATGCATATTCTTCTTTATCACATAGAAAATTTAAACTACTGTTGGAAGAGATTGATTTAGACTACAGCCATCTCTTTTATTATAAAGTACGGTGGCTTAGTCGCCGAAAAGTCATTAACAGATTTGTAAATCTTGAGACCGAAGAAAAAATGTTTTTAAAGGAAATAGGTGAAGATTGTCAAGAGTTTGACAACAAAATCTAGGTTTTAAATTTATTGTTCCTATCATAAATTACAGTAGATTTAAATTGTTTAAATACAAGTATGCAGGGCAGAAATCAGACCATATTACAATTATATAGACACTAGGCATCATTTGTAAAGAAATTTATTATTTTTAAGCAAGAAAATGAACTTAATACATTTCATTATTTTTTAAATTTTAAAAAATATGCGGATTCATTGCGTTGCAAGTTTAACACAATTGAAATGATAAATTATAAATCCATATTGCAGGCGAACTTTACAGAAATATTTGCATATTTACAGAAACATTAACCTATGTTGAAATTTATTCTGAAACTAGACATAAAGGATAATTAAATAATCAATAAAAATTATTTTAAATTCTTAAAAATCTATTATTTGGGGTTGAAATTTATTTGAATTTAATAACTCTGAAATAATGAAAATAAAATTTATAAATACCAAAGATGATACTATGAAAAATGAAGATAAACATTTAGATATATAAATACTACAACATGTCATGAACTGCCAGACAGATTTAATTGCATGAAAAAGGTAGCATTTGCCATTTTAACAATTTTTGGGACAACATACTACTGTTAGCAAATATTTTTTATGATGAAGTATGTTATTAATCCGTATGGAAATCGTTTAACCGAGGAGAATTCTGAAATTTTTATCAACTTAAAAACTTCTAACTATGAACTAATATTAGAATGTTAAGCTCCACGAGTAAGCCTCAAGGAAGCCACTAATTTTTTTAACAATCCTATGATTAAATAGATTTAAACAGTATTTTACGTTGTGATACAAATATTTTTTCATTTAATTATGCTTTTGAATTCTTTTATTTTTACAATTAAGTAATAATTTTAAGAAACTTGAGTTTCTTTATTCACAAATACAACCCTTCTTCCGCGGCAGATTACCCAACCCTCCTTAATTGGGGTTGTTATCGTCCTAGTGGCACGCACTTAATTTAATGCTATTAATTTTGCAAAATATAGAACACTTGCACGAAGGGGTTGCCGACCGCTGGTCTAAACCTTTAATACCCTGTACCTAAATGTGCCATACAAGCAAGCTCTTTGTTTATTTTAGGTGCAAAGCTATGGAATGACATTCCTTGCATTTTAAAAGATATGATTTTCTTAATTTTAAATGTTTACTCAACAATTTTTTATTATTGTAAATATCTCTATCTATTATTTTTTTTGTATATATATATATCTTTGAATGTATATATGGTGCATATATGTTGTATTTAGTATGTATTGAGGGTGTTGTATTGATATATTTATATGTTATGTAATATGTATGCATTTATGTATACTATAATGTATTGATGTGTGTTGAATATATATTTTTTTATTTGGACATATAGTTTTATTTGTTTATGTTTATGGTTTTTTTTATATGTATGATGCTTTGTAAATTGTATTATCACAGGGCCATTTTAAAATTAGCTTGCTAAAATGTCTACAGTCTCCCCTGTTTAAATAAAAACTTAATTATTATTATATAATTGTGTGATTTTGCTAACATACATTCGGAAATATAAATAAATTTGTTATTTTATAGTTTTACATTTTTTACCTAACTACCGGATTTTAAGTCTTACATTTAAGCTAAAAAAGGTAACAATCTTGATCTTCCGTTTAGTAATGGACATATAATTAAATTTTACAGATTACCTAGCCCTTAATTTATAACATGTCTCTGGATAGAAACTTATAGAATAGGTTTATAATATTTAAACAACGTAATTATAATATAATAAAAAATTAAAAATTCTATTTTAATTCTTTTTTTTAACATTCGAAATTGAGTGGTATATTAAAATAAAAATAATTATATTTGTACAGTTGGTTTTATACCTAGAAGATAAAATAATAATTTAATAGTCAAAATCCAACATTCTTAAATTGTATAGTCAACAGCAGAAGCATTTCTTCTCTTTCTGCCAACAAGCGTGATCTGTTGTCAGATTAAATTTGACTGGAACCACTATATAGTTGTTCGCTGGGAACGCTTGAAGCTTAATCAGACAAATATTTGTGTGCAAGAATAGATCATGTAAGGAATTGATTTTTATTTTGGCGCCGTTACAGCTATGGATCCTTACTGCGAACTAAAAATGGAGCTGATAGATAATGGTCTATCATTGTTGTTGTATCCACAGAATTATTATTTCATTTAAGTGTTGGACTGGAAGGAAAGAGATCTCATTAAGAAGGCCTTTCACGTGGAGCAGACAATGACTATATAATTTTTTTTTGTGGCTCTTTCTTATATAATCCTTGATGTAATAATTGCAACTGGAACTGCATTAACTTCTACTTTCAGCTAGTGGTTGGCTCTCAGTACGGTTTCCTCATTGTCAAATACCTTGTTCTTTACAGAGGGGTCCAGCACTGTATCTAGACGAGTTTTTAGTTGTACTAGGTGTCCACAAATCTCTCGTTTAACACTTCGAATGTCTTATTCGCATTGTTTTGATGCATATGCTTTCACTGTGCTCACGTATAAGCAAACGACAAAGCATCGTAAGCATAGGCAGTATAACTGCTGCCCATATGGCATTAGAACTGACTTTCTTTGTAATATTTTTCATTAGACCCAGAGTGTCAACAATGTATTTTATTAAAATCCAATGTGCAGCAGTTAGTGTTGGGATGTTATGCTTTGATACATAAGTCCTAATGACTTGTTTTTGATCCTGCGTAAATTGCAGCATGACGATTGATGAGTTCTATCAAGGTTTTACGTCCTAAACTAGCTTTTTTTCTAGCATTTTCGTCTTCTTTTGTAGCTCTCGCATACCATATTAAGCTACAATAGTAATAGAAAATGCTGTAACAATTTTGCGCTAAAACACAAGGATATCTATAACAGCACGCTGCTTAATTATGCCTTTATTTATTACTAGTTGAATTTTATGAACAAAACATCGTAATTTTTCCACTTCTGCAAGTTGCATGGCTTTGACAATGTTTTCACAAATATCTCGTAGACATACATGGGCACGATCCAGGCCAATGTTGAATGCAGGGAGCATCATTTAGATCTTCTCTGCGAAATACTTTCTTGTGTGTGATGGTTCCAATGGAGTTGCAAACAAAACAACCGAAATCGTTTCAAAACTTTTTATCATTTTATGGCCAGTAAAACTCAAAAGAGCAACACCAGCTGACGGATCTGACCATACATCAGATGTAAAGCTGATGTGTTTTTCACAAATTATAAGTTCCTTAATTTCTGATTGTACTTTCTAATACATGTCTGGAATTAAAAATGTTGCAAAAAATTTGAGACTGGAAAACTTGTAACGTTTTTCTGCTCTCGCCATTACACGCCAAAATCTAATATTTTCAACTGGTGTGAATAGTTGCACGTTGACGCAAATTATTTCTTATATTAACTTGTTCCAGGATAGTGCTCTAGGATCATTAAAATTCCAAACTACTGAGCGATCAAGTATATCATTAATAGTAGGTTGGAATGTTGATTATGGTGATGCAGACGGCGATTTCACCATAGCATGTGTTGATTTAGACTTGTTGAACTGAGCATATTCAATTAAATGCTTATTTTTTAAGTGACTAATCAGATTAGTCGTCAAGTATGACTTAACTTTCTTTCCATTGCAAAAAACTGTAGCATTTCATATTTTGCAGTTTGCTTTGCTCATATCTATACAGTTAACCACAAAAATCCCCAAATTGCACTGGACATCTTGGATATTGTTGACGTCATTCTTAAATTTATGACTCGTAATTATTTATATTTTATGTTCTAAATTCTCTTATGTAATTTTTTATTAAGTAGAATATTTACAAGGTCCCTCACCGTAACGCGTTTTTAGAAATATTCACGACGTCATCGTAACGCAAAAAGTCGTTATCGTAAAACCAAAAATAGAAATATTGGTGACGTCAATATCGGAACCTATACATGAAACGGATATTGATATTGCCAATATATCGGTATACCCCTAATTACCATTTCCCCTTATTAAAAATAAAATTTAAATAAATAAATTTATGTTTACAAATTTATTCAAACGTTGTTAAACAAAACGCTTAAATGTTAACATCTTTTCAATTAGAAAGTATTATTGAAAATTGAATCAGAAGGATTTTTTTTAATATTTAATGGAATTGAATTGAATTTACTTAAAAAAAAATAATTTTGCTTTCCTCTTGGTCATAATTACACCTAAATTGTGCTGTATCCAAGAAATAACAATCTTTTTGCATGGACATGTACTCAAAGTAAATCTAAAGTTTAAACAAATATTTTACTGTATTCGTTAAAATTTGTTTTTAATTAATTTTAAACAAACTTCTGGACCATTTTTAAAATTTTCATAAAATATTCATGCACACAAACTCAATTCAGCATTATTAAGAGTTTTGATTTAGAAACTCAAACAATAAAAAGTATACTTTCAAAGCTAGTGAATTTGATGCCTGGAACAGATTTCAGCAACGATAAATTAGGAGGCCATGAAATAATTGTTCAAATAGACGAAACAACGCTTAGCGTTAATTTTAAAAGCCTCCTGAAAGATTACTAAATAAAAGAACAGACTAATTGTGAATTTTAGGTTTCAAAGAAAGATTCACCAGGGCCTTTGCTTGCTTTATTCCAAATTAAGCAGCAAGTGCATAAATGCCTATTATAATAATAAATGTCGCCAACAACTCAACAATTGAAACATATAAGCATAAAAGTTATTCAAGCCTTTCAAATTTTAACTATCCTCATGATCCTGTCTGTCACAAATATCGATTTATAACTGATTATGGAGTAAATGCTCAGGCAGTAAAATCTTTCAATAATAAACTTTAATTACAATAAAGGCAAGAAAATGTTATTACTGAAAAAAAGAAACGGTTTTAAAAAAATTTTACTTTAAATTTAACAACAGAGGTCATTTGCTTGTAGCCATGTATTATTAATTTAAGTTTAATTTCTTTCTTTTATTATTTAATTGTTAATTTTTTTCTTTCCTTTCTTTAAATTTAAAATTTTTTTAATATTTGATCCGACATTTTAAATATCACAGACTTACAATTATATTTCTTAACGCTTGGAAAGTATATATGTTTTGTAATATTGACCATAAATTATGATATAATTAATAAATCTAAGGAAAGTTTAAATAACAGTTATATATTTTATTAAAACCTTAAAATTTTGATATTCCTTAGTACAATTATAGCAAACTTATGGCAGTTTAATGAAGAGAAAAAAAATTATGATTATACAAAAACTTTAAACAGCCGAGTTTATTTTATTCCTTCATCCATTTTTAGAAAAAGATGGATAGAAGGATATGACGACATTAATTTTTAAAGGATTGACCATTGTTGAATGGATATTAATTCGTGGTCTTAATTAAGTGTTTGATTAAAGTTTATGTTAGTGAGGTGGTTTGACAAAAATTTAAGGTAGCAAACTGTGAAACTATTTTTTATTCTAATTTAGTGGATTTACTCGAGGTAGAAAATGGATTATCACCTTACTTACACAGAATATTTGTTCATGGAGGATCCCTTCCATATATCGTGTCAGTATAAGTAAATTCCTCTGCATCTGTACATTATAAATTCAGTTCTCGTATAATCAAGGGTGTGTCATTGATGTTTTTATGGATTTATATGATTTATCGACGGTTTGATATTTTAGTGAAAAAATAACTCATTAAATAATCTGAGTTATTTTGTTGTAAATTTATGTTTTAAAAAACAATCGAACTAATATCGTAGCTGTTCTTTTATAAGAAAAAAAACTAAATGAAGTTAGCAGTAAGAATTCTGGCAGACAGTTTTGAAATTGGTGGACCAAAATGTATGGTGTGATGGAAAAAAGTGACAAAGCTATTTGTATGATATGTTCGGTGTCAGTGGTATCTAGAACATCATCTGTAAAAATCCATGATAAAAAATTCATAAGAAGTTTCTTGAAAAAAGCAAAGAATAAGAAAAAGAATATAGTTCAATATCAATAAAAAAACATAAATCTAAAATCAATCGCTTTAAATAATTTAATAAAAAATTTAATTAAATTTTGTTGCTGCTAGTTTAAAATATGTAGAATAATTGCAAAAAATAACAAACTACTAAGCAATTAAATCTACATCATTAATAAATTTGTAGACTCTGTACCATTTCTTTTGAGAATTTTGGAAATAAAGAAAAAATAGTCGAATGAATAAGGGAATTGCTTAATACTCAAGATAAAATAAAAGAAAACGCTAAATATGGGTAAAAATGTATAAAATTATGTGATTGTAAAACAACTTGTTTTATTAAAAGCACTTGTACATTCTTTCATATAAATTTGCTATTTTTTTGGTTATAAAATAACGGGAGAATTAATTAGTTTGGTATATTTACCAGAAACTAATCAATTACGTTTATTTGTAAAGCAGTTTTTTAAGTTCCTTCTAGAGAAAACATAAATTTATCAAAAATTGTTTCAGTAAGTACATCTGGTATATCCATTCGATTGACAGAACATCAAGATTTCTCAATCTATTTACAAAGTTTTTTGTTTATCCATTTTTAGAATTTTATTTTATTATACATTAGATGCGCTTTGTATAAAAGACGGCCTTTAATCTTTTGAAGATGTAATGAAACTTGGGACTAAAATGATTAATTTTATTAGGGTGCATCTTTTGAGCAAACAAAAAATTAAATCTTTATTAAATGAGGTCAATTTGATTTATAATACATTTAATTATAAAATAAAACTTGTTGGCTTAGTCGAGGCAAATTGTTTCATTATTTTGTTAAGTTTTTTGGTAAAATTTATGTTTTAAGATAATCAGAAAATTATTCTATTTAAAAAAGTATCAGATATAGTGTGAGTTTGCAACTTGATGATTTTTGCTGATTTTATTATTCAATTTAATGATCTTAATATAAAATTATGTGGTTGTAGCAAAATAAATATTGTTACGTTTGATACTCTAAAAGCATTTGTAGTCAAGTTAAAAATATTTAAACTTGGTATAATGATCAAAAATTTTAAGTACTTTCTTTACCTAAAGTAATAATTGTTAGATCTAGAAATCCATGAAAATCCGAATTTTGAAAAACGAATATAACAATTTGAAAATACTTCAGATGCTACAAATAAACAATTTAAAGGTATTACTCAGTTTTATTAACTTCAAAATTTATTATTAATCCAGACACATACGTTTTAGCAATTGAACTTGATCATGTTTGAAATGGAATTAGTAGATTTTTGGTTGAGTTCGATATGGACACAACAATTTTAAGATTTAAAAATTATTTTGAACGAAATTGAGTAAGTTTATACTTTAGAGCAGTCTATAAAAATGGCAAAATAAAAGTATTCACAGGTTGGCTATCCATCCTGGCAAACTTTTTCTAGTCCTAAAAAAACAAAATGAGTATTTTAACAATATTTTTGTCGACTTAAAGCTAAAAATTATTATTCTAATTAGTAAAATAAATAAAATCAGACAAAAAGTAGAAATATAAACCAAATTTCTACTACTTGTATTCTATTATAGTTTAAAAACTATAAATTGGATATAAAAAATTTGGCATCTAACATCTAATAACAAAAAATCTCACTAATAATGAAGTTTAATTGGTTCAAATTTTTTTTTCGATGTATTAATGCTTTGTTTATATTTAAATTCTAAAGTTACACAAACATTTCATGAATTTACAGGCCAACTGGTCATTTTACAAAAAAGCGCAATCTGGTCAACAAAATTTATAAAATATTTTTTTAGGATATTTATGTTTGAAAAATTGAAATCACAGAGAAGCTCTTAATTGATAGTATTTAGAGAATTTATTTATACCAAGAACTGTAACAAGGGAAATAGAACCAGATATAGGTGTCAGAATAGAAGTTTCCCTGGTTCACTTATAATTGAAAATAAAGATGTTTTAATTTTAGAAACAGGGCATATCCATGGAAGTGTTTGTGACAAAATAAAATAATTAAGCTAATGCTTCATAAAAAAGATCTAGCTAAAAAATCTTTAACTACCTCATTTGATATTATTTCCAAAGTATAGCGTATATTTCCGCTGAAAATAAAGCCCATTTTGTTCCAAACATTAAATATATTAGAGATGCTGTTACTAAGTAAAGAAATCAGCTAATAAATTTTTTTCCAGGCACATTAAACGATATACCTTAAAATCTAAAAAAAGATTAAAATTGTGTTTGTTTTTGCATTTTGACAGTAAATATGAAGATCCAGAAAGAATTTAATATTTTTTTTTAAAATTTGAATACATAAACAAATTCAGAAGTTTTTGCAATCGATGATAATTTTAGATCATCAGTAGGGCGCCCAAAATATTGTATTTATATTGCAACAAAATTGAAAAAATTGCTAATATTGCGTAAATTACTTTTTACTGAACTTATTTCTCTTCTGACTTGTCTTTAACCACTAGTGTATTGTCTTTCAATGCCTGTGTATTATAGTAGGAACTGAAATAAATGTTTATGTTTGTTAATCAAATTTTCGATCATCTCTCAGCATTTTATTTAACATTGAGAAGCTTCTTTCAACGCATATACTAGTAAAAGGGCTGTTAAACATATTTAGGTAGTCTTCAGGGCTTATTCTCATGTTACTTTTTGCAGTGATTTGATAGTAATCAGAATTTTTGAGACTTTGGAAGATATAGCTCTTAATACCAGCAGGATCCTCTTTAAAATTAAGTTTAAGAATATTCTCATGACCTGTTTTAATATTTAACTCTGAATTTTCAAGTTTATATAAGTAGTCGATGAGAACTTTATAGCAATCTCTTTTTTTTATGATTTCAGAATATAAACTATTCTCCTTTTGGCTTTAATTGAATTATCAGTGAGTAATCCAGAGCAATCTATTTTTAAAAACAATAATAGTAGTTTTTCAAGGTTTTTGAGTAAAAAAATAACAGCTTTTAACAGCTACTTCACCTAGTAACAACTACTGATGGAATTGATCCGATTTCTGCAAAAATCTTTCTATTCGTGTTGTTTTTTACAGTAATAAATTTCATAGTAGATATTAATCTGTCGGTTTTATAAAAATGCAATCTGATTTTGTTTTCACAGTTGGGGGCTAGGTGGGCTAAGCATCTTATATGGAACATATTCACCTTTGAATTTTTCAAAAGGACTCTAGTCTTCAACATATACCGATCAGAATCACATTAAAAAAAAAGAAAAACCTTCTCTTTTATAATTTCATACTCAATTAGTGTTAGAATAACTTGCTCAAAAACTATTACTGTTGATATTTGATTTTAAGTCAATTGTTTTTAACAACATTTCTCTATTCTTAGTTCCTAAAATCCCAGCCATGATATTTAAGAACATATTCCATCTTATTTGCGATTCGTCCGCCACTAAGTATATTTTTCATTAGCTAGTTGCTTTTTTACTCTTTATGTGAT
>CAKKLC010014111.1:41669-56142 GCA_918559645.1 Ceratonova shasta
CAAGAAGAAAAATAAATCCTTCATATCTCGATTGCTGAGTTTTCTTAATGGTATATCACATGAACTAAAAGCTTCTGTTACATTTTCCACCATCTCCCTTTTAGGTGCTATCAGAGGTTTTTGCTGTGGGACTTTTCTATTATTAGTTTTAATTCTTTCCAATCCTGTCTTGTGAGTAGCTGATTTACGATGCGTATCGATTGTGAATTTTCTGTCTGACCTTACTTCTTTTCTGCATATATTACAGTAAAGATTTCCAGTAACTGATAGAATGAATTCTTCGTCGTATTTTCCTAGGTATTTACTGCTCTTCTTCTTACTGATTTTAAATTGATGTATGGTTTTTAAATTCTTTTTATTGCAATTATTGCAGATTTTTACGTAATATTGCATTTTATTGCAATTATTGCAAATTTTTTTTAAAAATGATTTTGGGCGCCCTAATAATCACCCTCAGGATTTTATCAATTGATTGTATTTCATGTTTTTTTTTTGAAAAATGTTTCCATTCATTTATATTGTTATGAAGTATAAAAGGGAAAAATGGTTTGAAAAAGCTTTTTTTATATTAAAAAAAATTGTTACAAAAAACACTAAATTAGTTATTTCAAAGTTTGGAAAAGCCTTTTTTAAATTAAAAAAAAATTGTTACAATAAACATTAAATTAGTTATTTCAGATTTTGAAAAAGCTTTTTTAAATTAAAAAAAATTGTTACAATAAACACTATATTAGTTATTTCAGATTTTGAAAAAGCTTTAATTAATAGTATAAGAGAAAGCTTGTATGGATATGAGTCTAAAGCGTGTCTATTTTACTTGGGACAATCGATATGGAAGTAAATAGGTGGCTTGGGTCTAATAAAGAATACAAATAAAATATTATAATGAAAGAATTTACAAAATAAAATACTGTTGCTAATTTCCTCCCAATAGAAGATGTGATGGACAATTTTAATTTGATTAGAAATGAACTTGATACTGTTAAAATTGAAAATACAGAATTATTTTTAAATTATTTTGAACAAACTGTTTGAAAAAAATAAAGTATAATGATAATAATTTAGAAAAAGATGCATTTCCTATCAGATTTTGGAATGTTCATGAAAGAGTTATAAAGAATCTTCCTAGAACAAATTATGGTGCTCAAAGCTGGAATAGAACAATTAATTTTAGAAAAAGAATTTATAGCTCAAATGTCGCTTATTTTTAAGGCATAATTATTAAAAAAGAAGAGCTTGATAAATTTAATATATTAAGGTTAAGAAAAGGCATATTTGATTTTAGGAATGATTTTCAAAAAGAAGATAAACTTAAAATTCTAATTAAAAACTAGTATTTCTTTGATAAATTTGAATTTTTAAATGTTCTATCAAATTTGACAAAACTCTTAGAGAACAAGAATAAATTTTTTTTATAAGGTTCCCTATTAATTTTATGATTTTCAAATATTTTAATAAGATTTTAAAATATTAATTTGTTTTTACCAGTTTGCACTTTCTCTTATAATGACCAGTTTGCGCTGATCCCTTAAATTTTTGTTTCGGTTTATCAATGCTTTTTTATGTTAAAAATCTTAAGTTACACAAACATTTCACGTATTTATATTTCTAAGGGATATTTCACGTGATATTATTATATTTAAAAATAAAATTTTGATACTCTAGTTTAAAAAAGTTCCTCATCCTTCTCTTAGTACAAATAAATAACATTTGTTCTAATTGCTGATCTTTTAATTTACTATATTTAATAGAAAATAAATTGGATCAAAATTTGTTATCTCAAAGCTGCCATAATAATTAATTTCTTTCCTGTGGAGTATTTAATAAAACAATTTGGTAGTATTTTGTTAGGATGTGCGGAACTTTTTATTATGTTTTCTATTGTTTTTCGTTTTAATTTTATTAGGTAGCAGTACTAAAATATTAAATTGTTAAGAAAATTGGTCACAAAAATAGATTTAGGATATAATTTACTTGTTAAATCCCTAATTTTTCAATAAAGCTTTTTGTGGTTTTTTGTATAAACAATATATTTTTATGGTGCATAGCAGTTATTCGTTGTTTTTGAAAAAAAAAATTAAAATAAAAATTAATTTATATGCAAAAGATTTAGAAGTAAGTTGAAGCGTTTACTTCTTTTGGTTTTATATTCCTAGAGAAACTGAATTAAATATTCAGAATACTGACTTTGGGATAGTTCAGTTTGTTCCCGCAATAATCTTTTCAAGTATCCCAAAAACCTTCAATCAACTGAGTATGGACAATAGGATCTTCTGGATCTACAAAATTGATTAAATGATTCACATTTTAATGCTCATACTCTACACTGTCTCTTAATGCTGCAGAATAAGCCCTCCATTGATCTGTGATGATGGTTGTTCCCGGAGCTACATTATCATATATAATTTTTCTCATAGATTTTGCATTCCTATTGAATACAGGGATGATAAAAGCTTTTTTATATCCTCTTTCTATTCCACCAACATACCATTGACCATTAGTCAAACTACCACGGTCATATTATCGTTTTAAAAATAGACTTTTCTCTATTTCGACTATTTTACTTGAGCCATCTTCAATGACTCAACCGAATTTGCCACTTGTAGTTACCATGTATTCACAAATTACATCTCTAACCAAGTCAGCATACTGCGACACCATATGTCTATTAATTTGTAGCTCATAGGCTATAACTTGGAAAGATGATCTTTTTATATATTTATCCAAAATTAAAAAAATAGTCTTCATTTTTAGTTTTGTTTCTTCGAACAAGCTATTATTTCGAACACTGCAAGAAAAACGAAAAGAAATCTTACACATCCAGTAAAAAATATCAGAAGATTGTTTTCGTTTTACGTAAGACATTCTTGTATCATCATCACATTTGGGACACAACATAGTATTAGTAATGATACCAGAAATGGCCAAGAAGATATTGACATCGTATCCCTTGGACATATTCTAGCAAATAAATGTCTCTGAGATGTTTAAAAACTCAAAATCTTTAGCTGTGCTTAGTTTGCCAGGATTTACAATATCATACCATATAAGTTATTTTCTTAAATTTATCAAAAACGAAGAGTAACTTCCATTCATGATTTTTATTGACGAGTATGTTGTATAATCAGAAAATATTTAAATTTGGAAACTAACTGCAGCTTAATTAACAGCTAATTTAAAACATATTGCTATCAGTTATGATGACAACAGTGTTTATTCGCATTTTGAAAGTTCAAGTTTGCATTAAGATGACTAAATGTGTTTAGTATAAAAGAAAACTTTTAAATGCTGATATTTATGTAGAAGCTTTTTTTTAATGAAAGGAATTGACATAATAGGTACAAAAACAACTATTTTATACAGGAACACTATGACCAACATTAAAATATTGACTTTGGATAATTTCAGTAAATACTTCAAACTATTTGTTGATTGTGACAATTGTGAATCAATTGTAACAAAAAGTAATGCTCCTCATGCTAAGCTTTTGGATAATTACAACTGAAAACAAAAATTAGATTAAGAAAGTGGTTAATACTAAACCAGATAAATAAAAGTTTTTATAACTAAAATTTTTTATCAAAGTTTATTACAATAATAGGCAATAAAATATATTATGGTACTAATTTTATTTTAATCAACCTATATATTTGCATAGTATAAGCATCAATCTTTTCTTTATTTTGGTTGCTTTTATTTCATTAAATAATATTTTCCATCATCAGAAACAAATATTGAGGAAAAACTTTTAATTAAAATACATCATTTGTTAGTGGTTCCTTGCAAATTCTTGATAATTTTTACATAGAATAGAACATATAATTGATAAATTATTAATATGTTTGGAAAAGTAATTAGCTATGAAGTATTTATTAGCAGAATGACTTTATTTATGTAAAATTGTAATTGCAGTATGAATCTGGTAACAATTATATTTGAAAAGACTGTATACAAACAGGTTTAGCAATCAAATATTAACAAACAAAAGATATTCTCAATACATAAGAATAGCAATAACTTTATTACATGATCTAGTTGGAAAAGTTATACTGTTTAAATTACATTAGTACATGTATCCAATATTATTTAAAGAACTTATTATAATCAATAGTGATACAATGTTACCTGTGCGTTAAATTAGACAAAATATTTAAGCACTCTTTACAAGAAACTAGTTGCAGATAAAATTTTTACACGTTTTTTTCAGAATATTGATGACTATGAAGTGATATGACAAAAAGATACTTTTAGATTATTAAGTTTTCACATTTTTGAAGTTCTGAATGTTGTTAGTTTGATAATGTAAGAGAAAAGACAGAGTTCATCAACGATTACAATATATAAGTGTTATATATGTTTTAAAACAGATGATTAAATTATAGCTAATTGAAACATAAAGTCTGGTATTAGAAATTAGTTTGTCATCAGTAAATAAAGTTTCTTTATGATATTATTTATTTATTATAAAAAAAAGATACAACAAATTTAATAATGTCTAGTTTAATTTATTACTGAATTAATGACGTTTTAATGCTTTAGATTCGCCATAGCATCAAGTCTGTATTGACTATTTAGCATCAAAATAAGCTAAATGTTTTTATGGTGTAAATTTTAACAATTTTAAAACCATTGTACATTTCATGGGAACAAAAAAATGGAGAGAAAATATATGAAATTCATTATACAAAGAGAATAAATTGTAGGAACTCAGTAAAGAGTTATAATCTGAGTTTTCTGAAGTTTAATTAGTTTTTTTTCATAAAATTGCTTTCAAATCTATCAAAATTCTTGAAAAATCAGATGTAAAACTGATATAGAATTTATTAATGACTAAATTTTGATGCTCAAAACATTTATTTGATGCCTTTTTAACATACTTATATTGTTAAAGAGAATAAGAAGTTATTTTATTGATTATTAATGTTTTAAATGAACTAACATATAAATTAAAAAACTAGTTTTCTATGTAAAAATTAAAGAAATTTGTTATTAATGTTTAAAAAACTAAATGTGGCATTTATATACCTGTAAAGACGTTTAAATATTGTTTTCATCTTTAATTTACAACCATCGGATAATGAAAGTAATCATTTACTTTTTTACTTTTTGCATGGTTTTTACGTACCCGTCTGTTGAAAATCTACGTTTAACGTAACTTGTTGGCAAGTATCTACTACATTTCTAGCATACTTTGGTGTTTTTTATCAACTTTAGTCTTGCAAGAAATACATTTTGTAATTCAAATGAAGAAAAAGCTTCTTGATATGTCCCTTCAATTTTATCATGTCTTTGATATCTTAATCACTGTATAACCATTCGTCTTTAACAATTTTTCTTTAAGATTTTAAGGATATAAGAGAGGTAGTAAATAAAAATTTATTTTCAACCTTAAAATCCTAATTCCAACATAAAACTAGCTTGTTACAATAAAACTAATATTTTATGTTTAAATGATTTATTAATCTCAAATTATGATGCTAATATTCAAAATCTTTTTTAAAATGCTGTATATAGATTTTATTATTAATAATATACTTTTTCCAGCTCTATCAATCAATTTTCTACATAAAAATTTAGGTTACAAATTTAAAGAATGGTATAATGCCAAATTTTTTCAAATTTTAATGAATTTGTTAAAAATATCAAACTGTTATATTAGAAATCAATGATACAATGCACTTTTAAATTATAATGATTGTATATTTTCTCTATTACAACTATAGAGAATAACAAGAATTTTAGTTAATTTGAATATACAATGTCAAAATTATATGGTTATTAAGGGAAATAATGTTTTCAACTTTAAATTACTAATAATTAAGCTAAAAAAACAAATTTAAGTGTATGCACATTTGACAACCGCAATTTCAATAGACGCCCGCAATAAAAATTTAAAAAACGATAAAAAATTTACAAGAAAGGAAAAAAAATGCTTAATATTATTGAAGATGCATTTAAATACACATACAGCAAAATTTATGGTATGAAAATTACTTAAGCCTTCTTAAATGAACTCTTTTCATCCCATTATACTCAAAATAAGTAATTTAGCTCGATTAAGCTTGATTAGGAATGCAATGGCTTGTAAAAAAAATACAACTAAATTATACAAAGAGAACAAAAAGCATAGATGTATTCATCTTGAGCTGCAAAAACCCATGTTGTTCTTCCAGATCTATAAGATTTGGTTCGTTTTTCCAACAATAAGTTTATATATGAAAAAAATTATAAACATTATTTATAAATATATTTCAGGAATATCTATACAGAATATAGTTTATGATGTAGGTGTATGTGTATGTGGTAATACAGCTTGATCATATTGTGAATTATTTAGAAAACACATGTAAATTGTCATTAATAATAACGAGAAGTTGGGTGGATACGATAAAGATGCAAATCCAAAAGTAATTGAAGTACATAAAAGCCTGTTTTTCAAACGAAAATACAACAGTACAATAATAACAAATTGCCAGCGGTATGTGGGTGGTGTTGAATGAGGGACTAAAAAGGCTTTTCTTATACCCGTTTGTAATCGTTCTTAATCAACAATGTTGGAAAAAAAGCGTAAATATATTACCTGAATCTATAATAATTAGTGATCAGTAGAGGGCTTATAAAATATTAATTGAGCACATGGAAGATTATGTGCATAGAAAAGTTCATCATTCTTTAGAATTTGTGGATCATCTTGATTCTTTGATCCCTACTCAAAGCATCGAAGGTTTCTGGTCTCAAACCAACCGTTTAATTAGAGACAGACACGGTTTAACCCATGATCAATACTTTGAATATTTAATGCATTTATGTGGCAGTATAAATATCCAAAAGAAAAAGCGTAAATATGCTTCTTATTTCTTTTAAAATAGATTTTTAACCCTTTTTTAAATTTTTTTATTGCGGGTATGAAATGTGTACGCACACAAATTTAAAGATAAACCTTCATAATTCTAATTAAAGTAAAAATATTTAAAATCATAGCTAGCTTTAATAAGAAATATTTTTCTAGTATAAAACTATTAATAACAGAAATCACCAATCAAGCTTATGTAGAAATTATTTCTACATTCTTTATTTGATATTTTTCTATATTCAAGCGCTCATATAGTTGTTTATGTATATTAATATATAAATAATTACAATTAAAATTCATTATTTTTAAAGGTTGAAAATTTCAGTCTTCTATCATAGAAATTTCATAAATTTGTACATTAAGATCTGGCTATTTACAACTTTTATTTATTTATTATCAAGACAAAAATTAAAAATTCTTTAATAAAATATTTTTATATTGAAGCATTAATCAATCGTTTTCTATTTGTTACAAGAGGTAAATGAATTAAAAACATGCATATTGTTCATTAAAAACGCATATTAAACACATCCGAATATAACATTCTATACGATGTTATCTAAAGGTAATAATGAGTGAATTGTTTATATATTTTGTAAATAATTTTAAAGAAAATTAAAAATTAGGTTATTACTTAAGAATACATGCCATTAAAAAGACTGTCCAGTAAATCATTGGGGGCTTTTCGAAAACTTGCAAAATGGCAAGTTTTCGCAAACTCGCGAACTTTATCGAATGCGAAAACTCGCGACTTTTAAATAAACCCTAATTAAAATTTTTAGATTTCCATTAATGCAATTTATTAAATCCCAAAGAGGTTCAGATTTATATTTTTGAAAATAAAATATACAATAAGGATCAGAAAAATTTACAATCTATACGTTGGCGATGTTGAAATCGAAAATGCAAGGGATTCTTGTTAATTTCAACTGATCTTAACATTTTAAACCGAGAGTTACATACATGTGATACTAATTTAGCTGAGTGCAAAAAAGTTCTTTCACTTAACCAAATAAAATCAATAGTAACTACCACAAATGAAAATTTAAATGATAAATACACTTCAGTAACTCAAGATCATAATATGGATACCTTATCACTAATACCTTCTCTAAGAAATTTAAACGATTATAGCACAAAGTTGCAAAATCAGGGTGAAAACTATAATTTTAAGCCAATTGATGCCATTCCAGATGAACTAAAGCATATACATAATAACCAGCTTTTTTTACAATACGATTCTGGTGTTTCATCTACTTCAAGAATAATTATTTTTTTCAATACTGAATTTTAATCATATATTAATAGAATTTCAATTTGGATGATTGATGGCACTTTCCAATCGACGCCACATTCTTTTTTATCAAATGATTACTTTTTAAGGTATATGATAGGTAATAATATACCATTTATATTTATTTTAACTTAAGTAAAATCACAATCTCAATATAAAAAGCCTTTAAATATCTTGTAAAAAAATCCAGTTTTAATCCTAAATATATTATATGCGATTACGAACAAGCATTCATAAATTATAATTCTGCTTTTGTTTTTCAACGTTACTTGCTTTAGTTGTGCATTCCATTTTGGTCAAAGCGTGTGGCGCGAAATTCAAAATCTAGGTTTATCAGAACAGTATAATGCAGATAATAACCTGCAGTCTATTTTTAGGATGTATTTAAACCTTGCTTGTATAAATCCATCTAAAATAAAAGATGCTCATGCTTTTATAATCCAATAATTGAAGAAAAAGGTTTGATAGACACATTTAAGGATTTTGACAACTATTTTATTTCTACTTATTTAGGCTCCGATATAAAAACTCTACTATCTTCCATAAACTTCTGATCTGTTTTTGAGCGTATAAAAAAGGCTATTCCTTGCACTACTTGTTCTCTGGAAGGTTGGCATCAAAGTCTTAATTATCTGATTTCTTTGAAACACCCAAACCTTAGAAGATTTATTGTCGGTTTACGCAAAGAATCCGAAAAAGCAAGGATTTGAATAACAAGATTGCTAGGTGGAAATAAAGACTTTACAACCCGTAAATTTGAAAAAGAATATAATTTATATGATGTTGTTACAGATGAAGATTTTTATGAAATAACAGAAATTTTTAATAACCTGGAAAAGCTTAACAAATGGAAAGATTTTAATTAAACAAAGATTTAGTATTTATTTATTTTTATTTTTTAAAATTAATGTTGCGAGTTAACGCATAACGAAATTTAAAGAAAATTTAAAATTAGGCTATTCCTTTAGATTACATGCCATTTAAGAGACTGTCTAGTAAATCATTAGGGTTTGCTTAATTTGATATATTAAAACTATCTAACAAAAAGAAACTAAATATTTTTTCGGTTATTATATAGCTATGAGGGAATTAAAAAATAAAAAAAAATAAATTCAACGAAAATTAAAATAAATAATTTGTAAATAAAATAAATGAATCTAGAAAATATACAAATTTAAACTTAGTATAAACAAAGTTTAGTATTAATTATTAAACCTTTATTGACCGCATAATATAAATTATAATTGATAATTATTTACGATACACTCGATAGTATCATTCCATTTAGCAATTCTTGAATTATAAACAAATAACTTATTATTTTTTAACCTTTTCACCCAACTTTAATATTGCAAACATTTACGTTTGTGGGTAAAAATTTTCTTAGACTACGCCACTATCTTTCAATAGTATTGGTATGTATGAAAGGTTCTCTGGATCTACAAAATGTAAGATATTCTTTATTCTATATTGAATATATTCCAATGAAGCTACACTGTTATATCCTGTTCATCCATCAGTTATACTGTTGGTTTCTGGTGCTACCAACCTAGAAATAATACTGTTTAATGGTTTTAAATTCCTGTTTGTAATAGGAACTTAAACAATTTTTTAAGTGAGTCTACTTACGCCTCCAACCAACTAATATTTTTCGTTTACCATTTTTCTTGCGATACTTTGCTTGTTAGTAAATATATGAACTTTATCATTTTCTACAGTATATTCTCCTCCAATCTGGAAATTTTCTTCTTTTTCTGTTTTATGAATAACATATTCTTTGAATTTTTCGAAACCAAACATCACTGTTATTTGTGTTTTATCACAGTCTTGAGCACTTGCTTCAATGGTCATGCGTGTAGCAAAACACTACATGGGTTTCAAGACCTTACTTATACCAATGCGGCTGTCACATAATATTGTCTGAGCGTATATTTTGCTGGGCTTTCTACAATCTTTATTGCAACCTCTAATCGTTTGTTTATGCCATGCCTAGTTTTTCCGCTTTTGATGCACAGTTTATACCCAAAACTCAAACAATGTAACCAGGTTATCTTTATATGACCCAAAGACATGGCAAAGTCAAATGCATTTGATTCAGTTTTAGTCAACTTTCCAAGTTTAAAGAATTCATTTTGAGGGTTGTGTGATTATTGATAATTATATTAAAAGATTAATTTTTTTTTGATTTTCCCTCCCTCTATTTAAATATAATATATAATATAATATAATAACCATTTTTTTAATTCAAATACAAGTTTTGTACAAATATAAATCACCTATGTGAAATTATAAAATTTTATATCTGATTATTAAAAATATAAAATTGTATCCTTATTTAGATGACTTTCAGTCTTTATCTATTTTAAAACTAAAATAATCTAAAACCACTCACCGTTTATTTTGTCAAAAATTATGTTTGTATGAGATAAAATATTATTTATGATTTGATGATTTTTCTTTCAACATCCTAAATCAAATTAATATTAATTACTTATATGCAAATATAAGATGACCTCCTAAATGAAAGAAAAAATAATCATTTTTTATATTATTTTAAAAAATAAAGTTAAAAATTGTATTCTACAGAATAATACTAATGTAAAAATATTAATTTTAATCTATAGTACTCTATTCAAAATGTATAAAATTGTCAATATTTTATAAATTAGCTTTTCAATAGACTAGATAAAAAATTCTTTAGCTATATGAATAAGTATTTAAATTTTGCAAACTTTTTGTTATAAAAATTTTAACAATTTTGTTTATTAACTACCAAATATTTTAATTTTTGTCTCTTAAAGAAATTTTTAAATGTTTCAAATATATATATAAATTATTTAATTAAGTAAAGCGCAAAATTGTGACTATTGTTGTACGAAACTTATGTAATAATATAGCTATTTAACAACATTTGAAATTTTATTGTTCTTCTAAATGCATCTTGTGTCTTGTTTTACAAGGACTTGTCAGAATATGTTGAGAATTGTCGTAATTAGACCTTTTTAGTATAAAATCATACATTTTGGAAACTAATATTTTTTCTAATTTTGTATTACTCTTGAATATTGTATATGATATATATTCCAATATAAACCGTCACAAATTTCGTTTTTTTAACATAGCTAACTTTACAATAAAAATTGTTGTAAAATCTGACAAAAACTCATATTCTACTCAAATTACAACAAAATTTGTATTTTATTAAAAATCGTAGTCGAGAGACAGAAAATTTAATAAAGCATGAATGCATAAATTATAAAAATGCATTAATATTTTTATTGTAAGATGAAGACAAGAAGAGGTATAATTGTTCAATTATAAAACATTCAATAAATGTAAAAGTTTGGGTTGTTGTTTTAAAGAAGGGAGAGTTGGTTTACTAATTTGAATTATTGTTAAAACAATAACGTCTTATATATAAGATGTTGGAGTTAACATTACTAATATAGTTCTTTTATACGTTAAAATGACTAATTTAGTTTCAAAACAATTATAAAATAGTGAGGAAAACTATAAACTTTCTCTAATTTTTGAGTGAAATAATTAATAATTTGAATAAGCATCTCATACTTTTATCTAATTTTAAAATAAAAGTTACAAACAAATTAAAAAATAAAACGTGATTAAATATGGTGAATTTTATTTTAATTGGGTTTTATATGAATATATATTAAGAAAATATTATTCAATAACTACATAATAAAACTTTAATTCTTGTTATAAGCTGTCTATTTTGAATAGTACACAAAATATAAAATGACATGAATTTAGATGTTCCTGGTGTAAGAAAACTACGTGTGATGATGGTACATCTTTTTCTAATAATTTATAAATAAAATTAACTTTAAGCTACAAAAACTTTTTAATTTGATGAGATGTACTCTATTCACTACTATTTCCATAAATAAATGTACATTATAAGATAGCTATACAAAGAAATGTTTATCTCTAGGTAAACAATTAGGATTCAAGATCATATTATTAAGACTAACCAATCTCTTATGATTAAAATTAAGTAAGATGTTATTCACACTAATAAGCAACAATGGAACTTTATTTGTATGAAATAAAATTAAAAATATGGTTTTTTAACCAATTTTCAATTGTAGTTGTAAGGTTTCATTACATGTTAAAATGTACCAAAATATAGTGTGATCTTAGGAGGTAATTTGGTGAATTCTTACTTAAAGGGCTCAACATTTAAACAAGCAACCTAAATATAACTTTTTTTGACCCTTATACTGAAGTTTATACTAATAAAGTTAAGGAATTTTTTTTATAATTAAAAACATGTAAATAGATCATTTAGTAATAAGATCAACTTGAAGTTTTTTAAAGGATTACTTTAAATTTAAAAATAAAAATAAATGAAAGTATTTCTAATTCATAGTAGAATTATATTTTTTAATAGTTTCTCATAAAAATTAAATACCTTCTTTATCTGATTTATTTAGAGCAAAAAAAGATTTATTTATTATATTTAAATAAAGGAGGTATGTAGCATACATTCTTATCATTTCTTGCTATTTGCACTTATGTAAAAGCTTTAGAAATTTATAATGTAGTTTAATTTATAGAATGAATATTATTGTTAGAAATCAAACAGATGACAGGGAATTAATAAATTACTCACCGAAAACATAATTTTTTAATTTAAAATAATGAAAATAAATTATTCTTTTGGATATTTTCAAACTAAATCCTATTACAAAGAATCTACTAAATTGGATTGAAAAAAGATTTAAAAATTATTCTAGAAAATTTTAAGAAAAATTTCAGAATCACCTTTTAAAGCTCAAATAATATTCAAATTTCAACATAAAAAACAACCAAAAAACGTATTTATGAATGTTTTTATTTTGTTATATTTTCTGCAGTTTTCTACTAAACTGCAATTAGTTTATATATCAGGAATTAAAATATTTAAGAAAAAATTCACAATGAATTGTATTCATTGATGATTGAAAGAATCATTATTTACTATTAATTTTTATTATAGAAATATATTTTGTACTTTATGGTAACAGTGGATCACAAAAGCGCTGACTTGAATTCTGTTGCATGAGTGATATCAAACAGCAAAAGTTATCAAGAATAATCGATTAGATTAACAAGGGATATTTATAAAGTTAATATTAGTAGATCTCAATCATGAAGAATTCTAAAAAAATGATCTGTAATTTCTAAAAAAATGATCTATAATTTCTTAAAAAATCTTTCTTTTTTTTGTTTAAGTATGAATTAGTATACTTTTTTATATATTATTATTTAATAAGGTTTTTCTAACTGGTTTCATAAGTTTAACATTTTTACATAATTTATTGATGACTTTTTTTAATTATTTATACAAATGTCAAGGAAATATGATTAAATTTCTTTTTTTGATATCTGCTTTAAAATTACGATTATTAAAACATAATTTACATGTAATTCTAATTAAATAACAACAAAATTCAGTAAATATATTTTTTTTATTATAACTGTCATTTATAAAGATATTTTCCTCCTTATTAGTGTTAAATATGCTTTACAAATTAATAAGTTATGTAAAAAATCTTATACAAAATTGAAAAAAAAACATCATTAATTTACTGCATAAACTTAAATTTTTTTATAATAATATTTAACTATAAAAAATCAATTCAGTTGCTAAGAAAATACTTACAGTATAGTCTTCATTTAATTATAAAAATTCAATTGAGTCGTTAAGAAATACTTACAGTATAGTCTTCATTTAGCTATAAAAAATCTATTGAGCTGTTAAGAAATACTTATAGTTAGGGCCCCGTTTTTTCGGGTAAAACCCGAATACACCCAATTTTTACACCCCGAGTGACCTATAAAGTTTTCGGGTTTAAACCAATTTACCCGCGATAATTTTATTATTCGTTTCTATTTTAAATATTTTAATAATTTGCCCATAAAAATGGGGAAGAAAGAAGAAAACGATCGAAGACTGGCTGGACACACATGGAAGTGATTTTAAAGCCCAAATGAATAAAAACGGCGTTAGAATCAAAGAATTCATTGTTTGTAAGTTCTGTAATATCAAAATATTGATTATTCCCGAAAAGAAACCATATTATCGGCTAAGGGAACACTTAGCAAGTGCAAGACATGATAAAATAAAGAAATCATCTTAAAAAAATCGATTAAAGCAGCCTACTCTTCTGGATATGCAAGTAAGGGACCGTGAACGCAAGAAATCAAAGGATGGTGCTGCTTAAAATCTCATAAAGGCAATATGCATGCAAGGGATAAGCTTCAGCACCTTTGATGGGCCTCTCGGATCTTTTTTAAAAGGTTATTGTCCTGCACTTACTTCA
>CAKKLC010014117.1:10661-45565 GCA_918559645.1 Ceratonova shasta
ATATTTTTACTAGCCGCTTTCTCGTGTATCCCATATTTTTTAATGTTCTTGAAATAGAACTTTGATTCATATTTATCCCAGTTCTTCTTAATTCCTCAGACAACTCACTTTGATTGTAAGAGGAGTCTCTCAACAAGAGTTGGGATAGTTTTGATTTTGCCCCAAGTACTCCTTTATTTTCCTTCCCTTTTAAGGCCCCATAATTTCCTCATCTGTTTTTCCATCACAGATTTTACTGATAACTTTATAAACTGAAGGTAATGAAATATTTTCTTCATGCGAAATTTCCTTAGTTTTACTTCCCTTGTCAAATAATCTCCTTATGCTTTTGACAGTATCAATTTTTAGTGGTTTCCGCGGTTTTCGTTGAAGATTTTGAATTTTTAATATTGTATCCTGCGCTTCATCATCATGCGAAGAGCCATCCATAAAAAAAATATTTTAGATTATATTATGACGATTTTTTTTATTTAAAAAAAATTTATCTCGTTTTTATATAATAATCAATAATTTTAATCAATAATTTTAATCATAATAATCAATAATTTTAAATATAATAATCAATAATTTTAATCATAATAATCAATAATTTTAAATATAATAATCAATAATTTTAAATATAATAATCAATAATTTTAATTATAATATTGCATAACCCTGTATATATATAAGAACAATAAAATCAAATATATTTCTAAAATTTTATATTATAAAATATTTTGTTAATTAAACGATGCCAAATAACCGTTCTAACGTTTATTTTATGTAAAATTCTTAATAAATATCAAAAAAATAAATTGATCAATATTTATTTATGAATGAGTAATAAAAATTTTTATTTTTATTACTCATTCATTAATAAAAAATATTATCTTTTCAATCCTTCAACTTTAAAAACTAGTTTTGAACTCATATAATAGAAGATAAAGTAAAATTTTTGATGTTAAAGAATAGGTTTTAACTGAATGTGATGAAATACTAATTATATACTAAGATTATCAATTATTTATCTTATAATTTGTTTACTTGTATCACAAAAATTTGGTTCTTGATAGCTAATCGTAAATTATTATTAAAATAGAATATGGATATCATTTATATTCTATTAAAAAGATTTTTTAAATATTTTTAAATATTCAAAATCTGGAATAATATTGAAATTTTCTAATTCGATATATTTTTGAAATAAACATTAATTTTATATAATTAATGTTTAGAATTATGAAAATATTTTTTTTAATATTACTCCTATATCCATATTTTTATAGTAGTTATATGATTTAGTGATTTTTTTATTTCTTACACAATCAACATTTTTTTATTTTGTGTCCAAAATTCATCGTTTTATACGTTAAAATTACGTTTTTCTAAAAATGTAATGAGTTTTTTTTACGAAAATTTTGACACGCTAATGGTAAGAAAAAATAACTACACAGAAAAAAAAATTTGCATACTTTACCTGAAAACTATGCAATGGTTCAATTTAACAAAAAAATCTCACCTACACTTAATCAGAATTGCCAAAAAAATTGGAATGTCAATAAAGTGTTTAAATTCCATATTAAAAAACAAAGTTCAAATCATATAAAATAATAATATGCTGAAAATGGTAATGTTGATCTAAAAACTATGTAGACTGTATGAAAACCAACATTTTTATAAGATGATTTTTACAATTGTTTATTTGGTTTGCCAAATAGAAATAAATCTTAACAAATGATGGACTACAACTGGCAGGGTTCAATCTTGGCGCAAAAATATAGTTTATCTTCATTTGAAGCTTCAATTAAATGGTAAATTTTATTACAAGAAAGATACAAAATAAAATCTAGAGTCGTTTGTTAAAAAGAAAAATTGGTTGATGAGACTGTTATTGGAACAGATTGTCAAAATATTTTAATGCAAAGAAAACCGCACTATTTTTTCAAATTTCCTGCAAAAAATACACTTGCTTTACCAACTGAAGCTAAAGTTTGCATAAAATTTTCTAAGCTAAGAATTCCAATATTTTTCACCGCAAATATAATTGGAGAAAAATTTTCCGAAGTAATTATAAGAAAGGCTGAAAATCCAAGATGTTTGAAACTTATATATATATCGTTAGACTCTGTATTTTATAAATAATTTACAAAAGATTGGATGACAAAGCAGATATTAAAAGATATGCTTAATAATTATAATGAGTATGTTTAGTCCTAAAACTGACATGTTTTATTCATAATAGATAACGCCGCTTGTCATTTAATTGAAAATAATTTCTCCAACATAAAAATTAGATTTTTACCTAAGAATAAAACATCAAAAACACAACCTCTTGATCAAGGATTTATCAGATCGCTTAAATCTAAATATAAAAGGTTTTTAATGAAGAAAGCTACATGAAGCGATGAATCTATGGATATGGAAGGTTTTAATAAAAAAATTAAGATTTCTGATGCAATACCATTAATAGTTAGGTCGTGGAATGAAGTAACGGTTGAAACATTACAAAATTGTTTAATTAAAGCATGGATAAACTTTTTTGTGACGAAAAAAATTGTTTTGGATTCAAAATTGAAGATAAAAATCAAAATGATAAAGAAGAATTAAGTGAAACGGGTATCGAATACGCCAACAAAGAAGATGAATATTTTCATGATTTTGCTATATGCGAAGATGACTCGGTTGACAAATTAATTATGAATAATCAAATTTTGATATTTGAAGAAGGTTTATGCAAGAAAGAAAATGAAGATGAAAGGAAGACGGAATTATAATTGAATATAATGATGCCATATTTACTTTGGACAAAATTTAAATATATTTGATTTAAATATACTCAAAAGGACTTGAGCATTTATATAAGTTATAAGAATTATTGATGGTAGAGAAGCAGCAGAGCAAAAAAACTAGCAAGATAACAGACTTTTTAATAAAACATTGATTTGATTTTTTATAGTTAAATTTTGTTTTAATAAGATAAGTCTGATTAGATGTGATTTTTTTTTAATTTTAGAGGGAATTGACCACATGGTCTCGTACATTAATTTTTGTTATTTTTTTGGTAAACTCAATATGTTTTTTTTAACAACTATTTTTGTTTTTTAAAAAGTTTATACAGATCTAAGTAATTACAAAACCCTACATCATCCGATAATTATACATAAATAATATGTCACTCGGATTTTTCTATGCTTTGAAACTTTTTTTCCTAATAATTTACCATTACTTGATACTAATAAAATTCTAAACAAATAATTTTGTGATTTTCTTTATATGTATATTAAAATAAAAAAAAATTCGAATTTTTTTTTAAAATTACACAAAAATTCCTTTTATTTCTTTTCGTACAAAAAATTTGACTGAAATATTAATAAAAAAATCCAAAAAATTCAAAAAATGTTCATAGACCAAAACGGAAAATAGTAATTCGAATTCTATAAGTAAAAAAATATAAGAAAGAATCTTATAAATGGTACCCTTTATATTTTCTTCTTAATAATATCAAAATATATTTCTTATAATTGAATTAAATTTTATTTAACAACCTATAAATATTTCCAATACAAATTTATACCTTTTAAGCTTTTATAATTTTTTGGTCCATTTAATATTATTATTAGTGTATTAACTGAAAAAAAAATTACTTTGATGTTTATTTTAGTTATAATAAATCATAATATTTTGTAAACTCGAAATAATTATTTTAATTTTAACATATAATTAATGATAATAATTTTCCCCTTTATATCTTTATATAATAATTTTAGAATACTCATAAATTTTAAGAAAAAATAGCAGCGGAATATTTCAGCGACAGGTTTTATTGTTAATTTTAATTTCACTTTTGATGAATTTTATTTCATCTCAAAGAGGAAAAGAGCTGTTGGTTTTAGATAACTTTATTTATAGAATAGACAAAATAAAAAATATAATAACAAGGTGGGGAGATACAAAGAATAAAAATGCAAAGAAATCCTATCTTTAAAAGCCGATTTTGAAATATCAAGAAGTGTAAATCATACATGTAGTGAACTAGAAGCTAAAAGATTGGCCATTATTGAATAAAAGAAACATTAAAAAGCACAAATGAGCCTTTTTTTCAAACTTAACTAACACAATAAGCAGCTTACCCATGCTGTATTAGCTCATTATCCTTCTAAATAAAATATACTTCATTTTTCAAGCGAGCAAAAGAATAAAAGAAATGGCTATTTGACAAACGGAATACATGATATCCTTATGATTCTTTATAAAACATTAAATGGTGATCAATTATTGCAGTTTGATCTAGGAGTTAAGTCTGAAAATCAGTATGTCATCTTCTATAGTCATATATTTAAGAAATAAATTAAAAAAACCTATGAGTTTTTGATTGACGGCACATTTAAAATTTCACCGCAATCTTTCTATTAACTAATAACTATACAAGGATTTATTTTTGGAAAATTCCATCCACTAGTATTTGTAATAATGTCCGATAAAAGCGAGAAGAATTATAAGAAAATTATGTATTATTTGAAAGATGATGCTTTATTCGATTCCAAAATTGTCATTGTAGATTTTGAAATCGCTCTAAAAATGAATTGTCTGCCTTTAAAGACACCTGTTCAGTTTTTGGCTGCACATTTCATTATGCTCAGTCTCTATACAGAAAAATACAAATGTTGGGATTAACGTCAGAATATAAAGTAAATCCTCTCATAAACGAAACTTTTAAAATGTTCATAAATTTACCATATATAAATCTAATTCGTGTTCATGAATCGTATGCATAAATTTTAAGATATATTTCTTCTAACAGCCTGGAAAGTTTTGTGAAGAAGTTTTAATATGTTTAGAGATACTTATTCAGGTAAAATTAGAGAAGCTTATCGTTTTAAAATCAATTTCTGACCTGCCTATCCACGATGCTTAAAAAGGATTCCTCGAACAACAAATAGCATTGAAGCATGGCATAGATGTATAAATTTACACATGCAGCTGCCAAATCTTAATATCGTAAGGTTCATTGTTTGTTTGCATGAGGAAGTAGATATTTTAAGGCTTAAATTTTCCCAGTATATGAATGGTAACTATCTGGAATTATGAAAAAAATTTTATTAGGAGGAAAAATTACTTATCACTTGTGAAATCGGAAGATATTTAGAAATTGATGTGATAAAATCACAAACATTAAATGCATGTTGGAAAGCTGCTTGGCCTGAATTCGTATCAAAGAGAAATGAATCAAATAGAAGAACAATAGTAACATCAGATATTATTTTAATTGCTAAATAAATTAGTAGGCAAGGTTTCAATAATTTTGGCGAGCATCATATAGAAGAATTGCTTGTGGACGAAGCCCTAAATGATGATGATATTTTGGAAAGTATGGTAGATACGACTAATGATTTCTAAACAGTAGAAAGTAAACCGGAAAATTATTTTACTCCACTGGACAAAAAATTACTTTGGGAAGACCTTAAACTTTCTGGTAAATTGGAAATTTTTCATACAAAATGATAATGATGTAGAAAGCACCTTAAAATTCCAACGTGATTTAAAACTTTGTATGTCTGCCTACAGAGTACCCTACAAAGAACTAGTCAAGCCATCACAGCATTTGATTACTGACTACCTTGTCAACGAAAAAAAAATCACAGAAGTTCCTGAAGAAGCACAACCATGTAGATCTGATGACGTAATTTTATCTTCAAGTGATCTTGCACCAATCCACAAACGGTTTCGCACATTTTCAGACATCGAATAATGATGAAAACATTCTTAATATGATTTTAAATGAAGTTTTGTTTATGTTTTTTTTAACAAATTAAATTTCTTTTTTGTTATTAACATACATGTGCCTTTAATTAAATATAATTAAAAAAAATTTAAATCTTATTGTTTATAAATATTTTTTTATGCGATTTCTGAAGCATTTTAAAACATTATTTAGGTTTTATGCGATTTTTAAAATAAATGGAACGTATCCATCATTTTGCATATAAATGTATGTCTTTTTTTGTGCCATTTTTTAATATGCGGATTTCCCTGGAACGCGTCTACCGCATAAAAAAAATAACCAAATGTACATAATTTTTTTTTATATATTTTTGACAATTATTTAAGCACTCTTTATAGTTATTAAATTTAAAAGTGGATAAAAATTCTGTTGACTTTTTTAGATGAAGTATGAAATATTAAAAAATTACATACTATTTAGAGCATTTGTATACAACATTTTTTGTTACCAAAAATTCTTTGTATCAAAATATAACGATTTCATCAACATAACTTAAATAAGGTTAATAAACAATAAGATCAATACATAAAAATTTTGTAATATTTAAAAATAAAATGAATATTAAACGACATAGATAATGAGTAAACAAACTTTTGGAGATTAAAGAAATGTTTATTTCAGTCAAATTCTGGACAACTTATAATGTAAAGATAGCTGGTGATTTTTAGTATATAATTAAATTAAAAACCAGCTAGTTCATTAGGATATAAAACAAAATCTTTTAGTATAAAATAATGAAAACGTTGAAGAAACTGCAAAGATTAACTAAAGTGATGATCTGCATTAAAAAAAATGATTTTATCTATAAATTTTTACTGATTTGTTTTGTTTAGTCAAATCATGGCTTCAGCTATATATATAAAACTGAATTATCTTCAATATTTGAAATGAAAAAAAACTTTTCGTTTTATAGGACAATATAGAATACCGGTCATTTTTATGAAATATCCAATAAGCAAACTTGATTTTAAAATTAGATTGTAAAACAGATAGTAGAATCTTAAAATAAAAGCTAATATATAACTATTACCACATTTATTGTTAAAAGTTATATACCGACTTACACATTTTTAATCTGTTAATGAATTTTTATACAAAATTTTAAAATTTACCTCATTACAATATTTATCACAGAATTATAGTAAAACATTTTATGAAACAGTTTTGTGGATTTCTATTTTATCATATTTTAGTTTTTTTGTGCAGGCATGATACTACTGAATCATATTCTTTAATCATATATGATTAAAAATATAATTTAAATTACTATAGCAATAATTTGTAGCGACTCATGAATCATTAAACCAAAACAAGACAAGGAACTTACATTTTGCTAAAAGAATATTTATTAATGAAATGTAAACACCAAAAAATAATTAACTATATAAAATGGTTATTAAGTAAAATGAAATCAAAATAACAACAATTTAATACTTTTATCTAGGTTGCTATTCACTTTGTTGATAAAATTCAACTAAAAGTGTTTTTCAATTTTTATATAAATATAATTCATTTATTTGTTTGTTTGTTTGTTGAGTCTACAATTTATCATTTGACCACATTTAGAAACTTATCATTTGTATTATTAAGGTTCTTGACCAATTAATAAATTTAATGAAATAAGTTTGAAAGAATTGCTTCCGTATTTTATACCACAAATCAACATAAGAAAATAAATTTAAAAATTTGTTTCAAATTACAAAATCAACTATTATTTTCTTTTCAAGTTGTCCTAGAGACTTATTTTCTGACGTCATTAGATCATTTTAATATTCTTTTTTCAATATTTAAATTCATTATGAAGTGAACATTAAAGAAAAAAAAATCCCAGATAAACATTAGAAATACAAATGAAGGAGAAAATAGATTGAATGTTGTTTTTATGTATATAATTTGATATAGATTTATTATTAAATGTATTTATCAACTTTTTACTTAAAAAAATATCAAACTGATGTTAAAATAATAAAAATTTATTTTAAAACAAAACAAAAAAATTTTAAGGTTCTTATTATTAAATATCTATTTTATATCAAAAATATTAACTAAAATATCGATGAATAAAACGCTTTATATCCTTTTTAAAAATAGATTAGCTTTTTAAAGGGTGTTTAGAAAATTAGATTAATAATATTGTTAATTGATGGAAAACTATAAAAGTATTTTTTTAAATTTATCTTGAATTAATACATTTTAATCCTTCATCATCAATATCTTATACAAATAAACGTTTAATGAAAATATATAGATCCACGTTTCTCAACCTTTTTACCTTGAGACACTTAAAATATAAAAACACAATTACGCAACCTATTCTACATAGATATACGCATATAAAAAACAAAAATATATTAAAGAAATAGTTTTATTATATTTTAATGACTGATATGCTGTTGACATTCATTTACCTAATTATTAATTTTGGCATCGATCAATTTACTTAATGCTATTCTCAATGTAGCAGCAACATCTTCAAGTCGATTTCTACATTTATTCTAGTTGCGAACTAAGGTTAAAAATCCACTTCTGCGATTTATGTTGTTGCAGAATGAAGAAGTTTTTTTTACTGCTTTTTGGCTCAATATCAGGTATTCATTTCGAATTTATAACCTAAATTTGTGCAAATTCATTTGCTTAGTAAACTGTAATTGTAACGTTTTATCACAGTAAAATTCAATTAAATTTTCTTCGCAAGATCAAGAAAAAACATTAATATCACATACTAAAAATGGATTTTGTATCCACATATTTTCCATACGGATATCATTGGATGAAGGAAAATAAATAATAAATTTTTCTTTCAATTTTGTTAAAAGGTCTTGTATTAAGATACTTGGATTTTTAATTTCTATGTGAGTTAATATTTTCTCTTAAAAAATTTGATGATAACACGGAAACATATCGAAGTTTAATTTTTTAACTCAAGCTACCTAGATATCATTTTATTCAATAAAGCATTCTATTTTACTAGTACTTATAAAAAAATTGTTCATGTTTTTTTGCATAGATAAATTAAATTCTTTAAGTAACGAGAATATATCAGGTGGATATGCAATTATAACATGTCTTTCATTACTGCTTAAAAACTCTGTTAATCGCGATTTCTGTTCGTGCAAAAAAATTTTTAATTTCTACTCTTAGATCGAAAAACTTTTTGAGGCCTATACTATATTATATTAACTATTGGTGCCAATATAGTAACAGATTTTTGTATTCTGAACCCATTTCTACAACCATAGTTTAGAAAAAATATGTGTTTTGAATTCACTAATACGTATTTAATTTACCATTTTCAAACATTCATTTAAAACTGTATGTAAATCTTGGCACATATTTTTGGCAGCTAATTGATCTCGATGGAAAACACAGTGAGTTTTAATTAAATCATAATGTATAATTTTTTGTATTCGATTAACTACACCTTTATGTGTTCCTACCATTGCTGCTGTACCCTTAGTACAAACAACTATGCACTTATTGCAAACAATTTTTTTATTTTAAGAATTTAAATTGATGCATTCAAGAATTGATCAGATGTTGTGTAGGTCAATAATTTGAAGATAAATAAAACTTCTTCTTGTATTTTTTCAAATTTTAAATCGATGTATCTCACATAAACTATTAATATAGCATTGTAAGATACATCAGTTGTTTCATCAAATTTTATTGCATAATATGGTGATTGTATTCGTTTTTAAATCGATTGAAATTCCATGTCCTTTGAAAAACCCAGTATTCGGCGGCTTATAGTATTACCAGACATACATACATGATTAATTTTTGCAGAACTTACATCACCAAATTATTTAGTGCAGATTTCTTTCATGCATGGTTTTAACAATACTTCTCCAATGTTATATGATTTTTTTGATTAAGCAATGTTTAATATTGCTAAAACCAGCACTTTAAGATTTCGTTATTCTTTACAACAAAATTGGACATATGTAATTCATCCTTTTTTAATTCATTTCTTTTTCTTATGAAGAAATTCAATGACTTGACCTTATAATGGTCATGGTTTGATTCTAAATGTATCATAAGTTTATTATCTTTTACAGAAGCATTGGCCAGTACGTTTCCAGAAATAACACATTAAGATAGATCAATTTCATTTTCGTTTAAGCAAGTAAAACCATAATTCAATGATTTTTCTTCCTACCAAAAAAACACCTTTATCTATCTTTTCCGATTTGCTGTTTGTTAAGTAGTATTGTTATAACTTCCTAAATTTTAATTTTACAAAATCCTGATTTGAGTTTCTTACATTTAAAAATAATTATGTAGTGTTAGTTTTTTACTTATTTTTTTGGATAATTAACTATAAAAGAGCAATTAAAGCATGAATAAACTTAAAACTGAAACAGCATACCAATTTTCATAATATTATTTTAGTTTTTAATAAAAAACAAAAATATTTAGTGGAGCAAGAAATGATAATCTCTAAAAATAATGTAACACTATGTAAGTTTTTTGTTATATTCTATTTATCAAAGCTAAATTTGCTTTAGAAATGTCTTCTTACCTGTCTACTTAAGAAGAAATTTTAAAAGAAGGTTATTTTATAAATTTTCTGCTATTCATCGAAAATATTGATTTATTGTTAAATTTATTTGACTAGGTAAAAAAAAATTCTTTTTTCATTTGCTCAAAGAAATATTCGACGATATTGATTTCTTTCTAATATATTTGATGATTGGCAACAAATGTTTTTTGTAGTTTTCTCATCAAATTAAATTTTTCCCCAAAAAGATTGATATTTTTGTATAAAGAAATTCAACATTAGTTAAGTAAAAAATCACAACCCTTTTTAATTCTTTTACAACCCGTGGGTTGAGAGACGCTTGTGTAAAATATCTTATTTGATTTTAATTATAAATCTAATATTCCAAATAAAATTTATATAAAAAAAGGAAAATAACAAAGATCAAATAAATATTATTGGATAATTATTAATTTATATTAAAAGACTACATGAATTGTACAAATCATTATATTTTGTTGTAATTTAAATATTTGAGATATAAATTATTTTAATATTTATGTAGAATTTTCAAGAATCTTTTAAAATATGATTCTAAAAACTATGTTGTGAGTTCAGAACAAATTATAATGATATAAATTAATTGAATTATTTTTTTCAATTAAAATAAACTATAATTAGTTTATTATTATGAAATAATAACTTAAAAAATAATTTTTGACTAATGGGATGTAATTTAGTCGTTATTATTCATAATATCAATTTTATTTATAGAATTTTAAATAAATATCAAAATACTAAAAAATATTATTTATTGAATTTATTAAATGTGAATTTCCAATTAAAAAAATTATTAAAATTTCAGATTAATTTCAATTGGAAAAATTTACGAATATCAACATTATATGAATATTTATTTTAAAATATTCTCTTTTCACGATAGATAACAATGAATAAAAAGGGAATAATAAAAATATCCATAATAATGAATAAACATTTTTAATACATTGATCTTGAAAAAATACAAAAATATTAATTTTTAACAAAAGATTAAAATTCATATTGCGTTTGAAAATGATTCTATTTGAATTGTATATTAACTTTTAATACTATTTTTATGTACATAATATGCAAAAAATTAATAAAAAAAGATTTACTTACAAGTATTAAATTGTCAAATACTTTAATATTAGTTTATGATTCTGTTGAATAAAAATTTTTTTATGATTCGAACCATGCAAGATTTTTGCTTAATATAAATTTAGATAAATTATTTTTAATTACAAAAAAGTTAATTTTCTTGCCATTTATAAATTAAAATCTTTTGTATATTTTCTATAAATTTGAATTGAATGATTATTTCAGTAAGCAATTATTCTAATTTTGTAACTTATTTATCGCAAATAATATTATTAATAAAGTAACAAAGTTTTGAGTAAATAAGAACGAGAAATAAATATTTACATGCCTTCGCCCAATTATTGAACAAAAATATGATAAATAATATTAATAAAATGAATAATAATTTAATTTACTTGATCTTATATAATTAAAATTTTATAAAACTTTTAAATTTACAACATTTAAGAATTTTTTGAACATAATTCTTTTATATACCAAATTATACTGTATAATTGATTTATGTGATATTAAGACAAATTTTTATAAACAAAAGTTTTTAGGAGCTTTTGAACTCCTAAGTTTTAAATTTACCGTAGAAAGTTTTTTTTTAACTAATTTTTAATATCTAAAACTTATCTACGTAAAATTGATTATTTTAAATGAGTGCTTAGAAATAATTTTTTTTTCTATTTTTTGAAATTTAGGTTATTCTCACCAGGCCAATGAAAATTGTAAATTAGTTGATTTCATTACTAAATAAAGTAAATATAATTTCTTTATACTCCAGATATTCTTTTAAACAATTTTTTGAATTAAAAATTTATTTAAATAGTAATGTTTCACACTGACATATTTTTTTATATCTGCAAGCAGTTCTAAGTAATATAACCTGTTACCTAATAATATTACTTTTTTCCGTCAAAAGTCATATAACGTGTTACTTTTTTAAAGTCAGTAATAATATTAGCGTTACCTTTGTCCATTTAGCTCTCGTTACTTATTACCTTTATAATTTTCATGTTTTTAATGTGGGCATTTGCCAAGGATCTTATCGTCACAATAAAAAAAACAATGTTTAAAACTTAAAAAAGCTAATACTAAATGATTAGTATTGTGTACAGGTATTCACAAGTGTAAAATTGTAAATTTTTTTAAACAACGTAAACTCCGTCACGCTAAAATAATTAAATTTTAAAAAAATTAAAAGTTAAATATGTATATATGTATATTTCTGTGAATAATTGCCAACAAAATAAATCAACAAAAAATAATTTTAAAATCAGCAAAAAAAGAAGATACTTGCAAAAGGGTTTTAAAGTCCAACTGGAATGTGAAAGTGAAACTGATTTTAGCGAGGGAGCATCAGCCATTACACTATCTTTAGGTAATGACGCGAGGTTACAAAAGGTAACATTTTTCGGCTGGAAGTACAAACATTATTTCACTTAACACAGTAAGCCCGCAGATCTTACGGATTTCTCGGTTAAAAACCTTTGATTCAGTTGTAGATTGTTAGCGAAAATGGAAAGCTACTTTGCACTACTAAAAACAGCACTTTAAATCTGATGAGGATCATACTATTATTCACTCTACCAAGAAATTAATCCCATTTGATGAAAGTAATGATAATGTCAAACCAGCACCATGTAAACAAATGAAGTTAGAAGATTTCGAAAAATAGACATTTAAGTTGATTAGCTTGTCTAGACTAGAATCTCTGTTGGCTGCCTACATTATTGAAGATTTCAAGCCAATATGCACAGTCAATTCATTAGCTTTAAAACAGCTTATTGGTGAATTGTGTCAAGTTGCCGTTCAAATTAGGTCAACAATGACCAAAATAATTGATGCTCGTTTTAAAACAACTGAACACAAAGCTCCTTGGTCGGTTACTTGAAGTAGCATATTTATGCATTACTGCCTATATCTAGTGAGACAACAACAAAGGTTTTTTTAGAATGACTGCTAATTGGATAGATTCAAAGATACGAAAAAGAGAGAAAGCTGCTTTATCTTGTTGTCGATTCCCCAGTTGACATACATATGATGCTATAGCAAATCAGCTTTTTGTTTTTCATTCAGAATACAACTTAGTGTCAAAACTTACTGCTAAAGTAACCCATAATGCATCAGACATCGAACAGGCCTTCTCCGTTTTTCCTCAACTCTTAAAAATCATGCTTTATCTAATGCTGCTACTATTCCTGCTTAAAAAAATAACAACGATAATAAGGATAACTCTAAAAGTATGTATAATGAGAAGCACACAGACTTTGAAAATATTACAAGAATCCTTATGACATCTGACAATACTAACCAAGAAACAGAGCTTACACAGACTCCACATAAAAGATGCGCTTCCTACACACTTAATATTATTAGTAAGAATATCGATAAACTATGTCTGAAGGTACTAAGAGGCTTACGTATAGAAGCCTCATGGTGAATTGTTTGGCCTTTTAAAATAAAAGTAGTCGCTCATCTTTGTTTGCTGATGTTATTAAACAGCATGCTAAAATGAAGCTTGTTGTTTTCTAAGAATACAGATGGATTTCTCAGTTCTATGCTCTTTGTAAAATCTCAACAAAAGATCAGCCAAACCTCAAATAGATTTGCAATAAACTTGATGTTCAGTGCTTCTCTGAGAAATAGCTAACCTTTCTTGTTAAATATTATACCATAGTATAACCATTGCAAAAAGCTCTCCAAATTTTGCCAGCGGAAAATCATTGTTATTATGGTGCATTACTTGCAGTAATTTTACCCTGCAGAAAAAATTGACAAATAGAAAAGAGAAAGGACTGAACTTAGTTGCTTGACTAACTGATGCAATTATTGCATCAGTTAAGGATAGATTTGATGGAGTACCACATGACAAGAAGGCCAAGTTGTCAGCTTTTTCTAACCACTATTTTAAATCAATATGGAAACAAAGTACTTTTAAAAATAAAAGCTGGGAATCCTGCTTTTGGAAGGGATAAAAAACTGGTAAAGTACACAACTTCAATCCAATAGTGGTACTGTCAGCCATTTTGCTAATACTAGTACTGTAAGTAACAAAAGTTCTTTTGACTTTGAAGACGATACACGTAGTACAGCTACTGATGACATAGAGAGTGTGCTTAATAAAATTTAAAGGTGTTGCAAAGGCATCGATTTTCTGCATCAATACCCGACAATGAAGAAACTTTTGGTGAACTAGAACACAATTCTACCATCAAGCGCTGAAACAGAGCGTACATTTAGTCTCATTGGACTTGTTTTTACTCCCAAAAAAAACCGATTGAATGATATAAGATTTGAAAAACTTCTCTTAACAAGATATAACAAAAATTTGGGTTAGTTAATTTGCAACCGAGTATCAGATATTTGAAATTATGCTGTTTTTAAGTATTTTTTAAAAAGAATGTAGCTTATAGATATGCAGGTAGCTATTCATTTTAGTATTATAAATTTAGTTACAGTATTTCTACAATATAGTTACATGTAAATGTAGTTTAAATTTAAATTTTACAGGATTTTTTTAATAAAATTCAGTATTTGAAATGTTCAAACGGTTATAGTACCTAGCATTTAGAATAGTATTTAAAATGTAATTAAATTGCAACATATTTTTTTGAAATTGGATGGTAGTAGTATGATCAGTGTATTTTTTTAATGTTTTAACTTTAAATTTTTTTTAATTGCAAAGGTACAAGGTAACTTAAAGTGTTTTTCAACTTCTAATAGAAGGTTATTTTGTCTAAATACAGGCTTTTCTGGATATTTCTTAGTTCTAGGTTGCAGATAAGTAGGTTTGAAACACAGCAATTCGAGGTCAGAGACCACATGTTTGAAATATAAACTTAAATTTACAGCAATTTGTATCAGAATTGTTTCTATTACTTACTTTGTATTATTTTAAAGGGCATTTGTCAATACCCATTTTGGTTATTATTATTATTATTTATTACCCAGGTAAGACTTACCTAACTTTCTTTACAGTAGTTTCTATTAGATTTGTGACTTGGTATTATTTATAGATTACTACCTTTACAGTAGTTCAAAACAGATTTGTTATTACTGTGTATTATTATTAAGGTCATTGACATATTAACTAACTAAAGTGGTGTTGGATTGGGGCATGAACTTGTGCTAGCAATAAAAGAATAAAATTATTAATTAAAAACAATGTCCTAAATGCTACTTTAAGGTATACTCTAGTAGGATATGTGATTAGATTTCATTCTTGTTTTATTTATCATAATTGTCGAAATAAAGAAAAAGATTCTTTTTAATTTCTTTATTTAAAAATATAATAACATTGGGGTTTGGTATCAATCGAATCGCCAATCATATGTATGCGTGTCTGAAACATTACAAAAATTATTCGATATAAACGAAGCGAGAAGGCCGAAAATGAAATATTTTATGTAATATATTACTTATTACTTTTATTCGCAAGTAATAAGTAATCTAATAATATTAGTTCTTCGGAAAGTAATATGTAGTAACTAATATATTAATTTTTGAAGTAAAATTGTACAACACTACATGCAAGTATAAATTCTATAACTAAGCATTAATAATTTTTTATTTTTATATTTTTATAAATATTTTCATTATTTATTTAAGTTAATATTTTTCTTAAAGCTTGTTAGATTTTACTTTAAAATAATTATAATTCAGAATAGATTATAAAACCTAATTTAATATTTTCTAAATAATCCAAATATTTTCTATCAGAAAGATTTTATTTATAAAAATTATATTTCAGAATAGATTATAAAACCTAATTCAATATTTTCTAAATAATCCAAATATTTTCTATCAGAAAGATTTTATTTATAAAAATTATATTTCAGAATAGATTATATAACCTAATTCAATATTTTCTAAATAATCCAAATATTTTCTATCAGAAAGATTTTATTTATAAAAATTATATTTCAGAATAGATTATAAAACCTAATTCAATATTTTCTAAATAATCCAAATATTTTCTATCAGAAAGATTTTATTACATTTTGACTTGAAGTGATTTACACTGATAAATTCTGAGTTCTATTGTAGCTTAAATTTTAGTTCCATATAATTAATAATTACATTTTCTAAACATTAAACATATCTTTTAGGTCTGACTGAATAATTTTTAAATCATTTTTGCGGGTGGATAAAAAATTAATAAAATGAATTTATTTAAAAGTCATTTAATGTTAAATCTTAGTAAACACAAGAAAATTTATATTATTTTATATGTAACGCTTAATAGTTATTGCCATATAAGATAAATTTTTTAATCAATTTAGGTTTTAAACTAAATTATATTATATAAATTTTAATTTTTCTTCAATTTTTTTTTGTGACCAATTATTATAAATATACTAATTGTCATTTTTAAATATTCTTGTTATTTAAATATCTTCACGCTATTATTAATATTTTAGTAATGATTTTCTTGACTACGCTTGAAATCTATTAGACGCTGAACCTTACAAAAATGAATATTAAATTATTTCTCCTTGTTCTAGCAATAGCAATAAATAAAATATTTTGTACAAAATATATAATTACTGTTCAAACTGGTGATTTTTTAGGTGCAGGTACTGATGCGAATGTATTTATTCAAATTTTTGGATCCTTACTTAATTCCACGGAAATTCAATTAAGAAGTAGTGAAAATAAGGATATTTTTGAAAGAAATGAGTATTTTTAATTAAAAATTAAAGAATAGACATTTTTAAAATTGAAGACGAAAATTATGGATCAATTGATAAATTAAAAATATTTCATAACAATAAAAATGTGGGGGATGGTTGGTATCTGGATAATGTAATTTAATCTAACTAAATTTTTAGATAAAAATTACAGTTGATGATTTAACAAATTATGAATTTATATGTAAATGTTGGATTGAGAATGATCCTAAATACTTGTTTAACAACCAATTACAGAATAATATTTCATCCATAATTAAAAAATCAACCATTTCATTTGGTAATGAACAACCTTTAGATTGCTCTAATCCACTAGGTATGAATAATGGTGATATTTCTGACGAAAATTTAACTTCATCAACATCTTTTAATGATCTTCATTTACCTTTTCATGCTAGATTAAATAGAATAATTGGAGATTCTTTAGGAGGATGGTGTCCTTTTCGGGATGACGGAGAACAATATTTACAAGTTAATTTTGATAAAACGAAAGTTATTACAGGTTTAAATATTATTAAAAAATATAGGAATTGCTATTCAAGGATTAGGGCTAGTTGATGAATGGACTACTAAATTCAAGCTCTCTTATAGTAAAAATTTATTAAATGACAATGCTTCCATAATTACAAATAACATTGATATGTCTTTCTATGAAGAAAACGGAAAAGTAAAAATCTTTGACGGAAATTATGATCAAAATAATACTGTAGTTAATTGGTTTGTTTCATACATCCGAACAAACGTTTTTAGGATTTATCCAGTTAGTTTTCATAATAAAGGTTGTATGAGAATTGAATTGTATGGATGTGACTATAATGATTTTTTAAAAACTCATGAAAATCCTATATTTAATGGAAATTCAAATAAAAAAGCCCAACAACCCACTATTAAACCAATCACCGAAAGTAACGCTACCAGATTAAGTGATATAACATCAATCCAAATTGACCCTTTAATAAGTTCTATGATGCCAATATTATATCTTGACTTTGATCACATACAAAATAATGAAAATTTAGTTGATAAAAGTGGTCACGGGAATGACGGTAAAATCATACAGCCAGCAGATATTGTAGTTATTAATTGAAATTTAGATTACAATTAGTATCAGTTGTGGTAGAGCTATTCGTTTAAATGGGGGTTCAATTTTCCTTGATGGTGAATTTTTTATGGAAAAGCCATCAGAAGCTATTACAATTTCTTTATGGGTTAAACTTTTTAGTACTTATGGTAAACATTCAATTTTAAACACATTTTCCAATAAGAAAAGCGGTAAACTCAAAACTGGTTATCTCCTAGAAATTGAAAAAAGTCAAGTAAAATGGTTAGCAAAAGATGATGATATAAATGGAAATATAATATTTAATTCTTCAACAAATGCCAAAGTTCCAATTCATTTATGGACACATGTAGCTGTAACATACAGTAATATGACAAAAAATTCCAATATTTTTATTAACGGAAAGTTAATTGTTTCAGATAAAGGAAACAGTTATTCTTTGCCAATGGTATCTATATTTAAAAATTAAAGGACTGGTCAGGTGGAGCAATTTTAGGACACAATAAAGCAACATCATTCTTAAATGGAGAAATTGATGAATTTTTTATTTTCAAAAGAGAATTAACTCCAACTGATATTTCAAAAATTATGTCAAGATGTGATTTTGAACATGGTAAATATTTAAAAAAAAATAAGATTGTCATAAGGGTCTAGGAATGGAGAATAATATAATCAAAGATCATGATATTTCTGCTAGTTCTACATATAATTTGCATAAACCTCAATATGCAAGATTAAACCTAGTTGCTCAAATGGGTGACCCTGCTAGAACTGCATGGTGTGCCAATGAAAGTGATTCAGCTCCATATTTACAGATTAATTTTAATCAAAGTATTACAATAACTGCTTTGGCAACCCAAGGATTAGGATTATATGATAATTGGGTTACAGGATATTTAGTATGTTATTTGGAACAAAATGAACAAAGTAATTACGCTTGTTTGAAAGAAAAGCATGATCAAAAGGTATTTTATAACAAAGTCAATAAGGTTTTTGAAGGAAATGTGGATAAATCCAGTATCAATACTCATGAATTTATTAATCCAATCGTTACAAAATCTATTCAAATTAAGCCGGTATCATGGTTTGGGAATCATCTATGTCTAAGAATTGAATTATATGGATGCAAAATGGACTTATACCCTGATCCGTTTGATAATTTTATTACATTTCTATCACCAAGTCAAAACGTTGATCAAATAGTCCGAAATAAAATTCCAAGTAATTACGGTATAATTTATTATATATAAAGATCGTTGTCGCTCTCCTTTAGGCTTATCGACTGGTGAAATTGATGACTTACATTTAACTTGTTCAAGTTTTTTGGATGAAAAATTTCAACCAAGATTTTCTAGAATAATAAACGATTTTACAGAATCAGGAATCGAAATTAACAACTCGATGAATCCAAATATATCTTGTTGGTGTTCTAAAGATGTTAATATGAGGCAATACATAGAAGTTGATTTGAATGAAATAAAATTAATTAGTGGGGTTGCAATTCAAGGTTTTGTATACAAGAAAAATTGGGTTTCATCATTTCGAGTAGGTTACGGTGATGATTTCGGTCCTGTACATTGGTACAGTGAGGATGGATTGGAGAAGGTAAAATAAATAAATAAAAATAGGTATTTGAAGGAAATATTAATAGTACTGGAATTGTACAAATTGATTTTAAAAACCCATTTCATGCAAAGTATGTTAGAATAAATCCCCGTTCATGGGTAGGACAACATATTTGTTTGCGTTTTGAGTTATTTGGATGTTCTAAGATGGAAGAAAAGGCTGATTTAAAAACTCAATCAAATCAGAGTTTTCTTACATCTACATCTAAAACTCCCTATCAAATTACTACTGTATTAACAACAACAAAAGAAACTACAGTTAGCCCCTCAACTTCTAGACCAAATATTGTATCTGACAGAAATTTAAGCACAACAATTAGTAATAATTTTAAAGTAAACACTAAATGGAAAAATATTTTGGATAAATATCCTGAATTAAAGAATAATGGTGTAGATGAAGAATTGTTAGATACAGTTTCTGAAGTAGTTCCAGAATTAGAATATAAACTTGATAAATATTTCAATAATCAGAATTCAAAATTTGAATTTGCAACTCTAGCTACATCAGAAAAACCAAATACGTTTGATGATATAGTATATAATTATGAAAACAATCATCAAAAAGATTTAAACGACTCGAATAAATTTGAAATTGGGGGACGAAAAAGTTTGATTGGTACTTATTATGGTGAGGAACCAATATTAAGTAATTTTATAAGTAGTTTTGACAATCAACCAATCTATGAATCTACATCTAAATTTGATGAAGTTGAAGGATGGTCTAGATTTTCTGAATGTAATCAAAATTGTGGATTAGGAATTAAAACTAGAACTAGAAAATGTGACATACCTGAATGCTCTGTTCCTTCAACAATGTCTCAAATTTTCCCATGTCTACAATCAATATGTTCAGGAATAGATTCAGTACATTCAGAATGGTCTGAATATACAAAATGTAATGTTGATTGTGGTATTGGGACTACAACAAGGTATAGAGTATGTAACGGAAAAAACTGTCCTATACCAGGTTATGAAACACAAGTGGCTTATTGTAAGTACCCAAAGTGTCCTGTATTGAAATTAGATTTTGAAAAAATTGAAAATAATGATATAATTCTTGATACTTCCGGTTACGGAAATAATGTTAGAATCATTAATGGTGCTGAGATTGTAGGTTTTGATTATTGCGGACATTATGTTGATTTCAAAACAGAAGGAAAAATAGCTTTACCTACAATAACATTCAGAATGAAACCTACGAATGAAATTACAATTAGTGTTTGGATATACCTGAAAAATAACACGGGAAAACATTCAATATTTACAACACAAAAACCATATGAAAATAATGAATATATTGGAGGTTACCATTTTGAAATAAATGACGGATCTATAAGATGGTTTCATAGAAACAATGCTTCTATTGTTGTTTTCACTGAAACAACTCCCAAGTTAATAGAAAATAACAAATGGTACAATATAATAGTTACATATGAGTCAAAAAGCTTTTACTCTAATGTAAGATTAAATTAATTATTATAGGTATATTTAAATAGCTTATTAGTAGATAGTGTAAAAGGAAATTTAAATAATTTAAATAATTTATCAATTGACTGGGGAGAAAAAGCATTAATTGGTGATTATGAATATGATTTAAGACATTTTAACGGTTTTATGGATGATTTTATAATGTATGACTATGTAATTACTAATGATCAGATAAATCAATTATATATGAATAATCCAGCATGTAACCCAATGAATCCTGATGATTGGAATTAGAAATTGTATTTTATGAAGAAACTTAAAATTATATAGATATTGTATTTTTAAACTATAAGTTGAAATTAGTTATAATATAAAAGATATTAATAAATTTTACGTTCTTTTTATTTTAATGATAGTTAGATGCATTTTTGACTGCAAAAAATTCAAAATTATAAAACAATTTCTATTAAAGTACAATTAATTATCAAATTTTTAAATAATAAAGTATTTTTATTTTTACAATAATTTATATTAACCTTCGAGTACCGATACCTCGAAAATAGGATTGAGTGACGGAGCGGGATACAAAATTACCACATATTAAAACGGAATAACGATGAACTATAATTCAATATAAAAGTAAAATAAATTCAATTTTTCATTTTGAGTAAGTTCTTCTTAATCTAAGATGCATTTTTTTGCCATAAAATCATTTATAAACAATTCTTTCAGAGCGTGCCTTAGCGGGAATATACAAGCGCGAACTGAACGACACGTGCCCTTTGCAAGAAAGTAAACAGCAAGAAGGTCAGTCTGCGAGCGTTCGATAATTTACTATGAATAAAATAATATTTTTTTTAGTAAGGGTGAAAATTAGAATTATTTATTGAGTAAAAATATACAAAAAACCACGTAATTTAAAAACACAACATAAAAATATCAACATTTATAAATAAAATACAAATATAAAGTAATTATGTAAAAAAAACGTAATATAAAAACCTAAGATAAAAATATCAACATTTATAAATCAAATACAAATATAAAGTAAATATGTAAAAAAAACGTAATATAAAAACCTAAGATAAAAATATCAATATATATAAGTTAAATACTAATATAAAATAAATATACAAATAATAATAAAATATTACAACATACAAAAAACAATTAATGGCATAAAAATATGAATTATTCAGCTACATTTCCATGACAATCATTGCAAGAAGACTGCATTACGCTATGAACATTGCTAATGGCTTTTTTCCTCTTGTAACAAAATATACGAGTATTTCTATCACGAGTTCTTGGACAAAGAGGACATCTAGATGATTTTGGATTACCAGTGATGGATAATGTTACAATACCAGTACTCGTAATTTCTAAAACATTTATTGGAGCTGATATGGTATCAGTAACAGCCAAAAATGTATCCGTTGAATATATGATAGCTTTGTTAGTAATTTTACCGCTATTTATCTATGTAAGTACATAAGTTTTAGACAATTCTATGCTTAATTGTCTAATCAATGTCTTATAGCGACTACGATCATTTTCTCTCCATTCTGGATACTTTTGAGTCCAAAAACTGTATGCATTTAGATTTGCTATTTCTAAAAGCAGTGTAAATATTCAAACGGCAATTGCCTTGTAGCTCTTACACACGAATACTCTTGCGTCATCTTATCACGAGTATCGACAGCTCCCTTTGTTTTGCTACAATGCCTAATTATCACTGGCTTCCTTTTTATGTCGGGTTAAATTTCTACATCGTTTAACTGCTCTGGGAGTGACAATACGCATTCATTAACTTTAGGAACATATGACACTAATGTCATCGTGTTCGTGAACCAGAATAAACTTGAGTTAAGTTTCTTGGTTTTATTATTTAAAAAATATTTTGGAATTCCTTCTTGTTTTTTCTTATAGTTCATGTAATTCTTAATTTATTCTCAAACAGCTATTCATCGAGAGAAATTGACGTAATAAAATTATCTTTTGAAATGCTCTTCTATGAGCCAAAATAGGGTTCTGATAATTGCAATACTACTCGTTGTCCTTGGTTTATTTCTTATACATTGTGTTGCTTCTTAGTATTTACTTGGAGACTCGACACATATGCCGTAGCGTAATCTGCAGCAATCCATATTTTAATACCATATATACCTGATTTAGTTTTCATATACACACGAAATGGACAATTTCCTATGAACGCAGTTAATCTATCATCGATTTTTATATTTGCGCAAGGAAAATTATTATTTAAACATGACTGTAGAAATTGGTCAAAAACAGATCGAATTGGTTGTAATTTAACGCCGCTTTCAGTGATTCGTCTGGCTCTTATATCGTGATCATCGAATCAGATATTTCTAAATAAATATTGAAACCTATCTCTTGCCATTACAGCAGAAAAAAGTAAAACCTAAAGAGCGAATTGGTACTCCACAATTCATTAATGTTCTTTCTTCTCCATAATTTCTTCCGCATGCTTGGAGAATTCCAATGAATGCATAAAGTTCACCCGTTGTTACATTATTTTTACTATGTTTGTTTATTTCGTTGCAAAGTTTTGTAACCACCTCCTCGATTATATACAGTAAAAACGCTTCTCATATCGAATTGATATTCTATCTGCTATCCAATATATGAACGTATGGTGCATTGACAATATTGTGAGCACGGCACCTACTTGATAGTTATGAGAATTTGAATTCTTCACAAATCCAATTTTTGATGTGTAAGATATTTCATTACTTTTTTCAATATTTTCTATGATGTCGCTTTCTTCATCGTCGATTTCCACGTTGTCTTCAATATACGAAAAATTGTCGAGGTTTAGGTTTTGATAGTCCAATTCATAATCTTCATCGCTATCATTCTCTTCTTCATTTAAATTGAGCAAATTTTCATATTTATCCATAATAAAAAAGACTAAAATGTAAAATTGATTAGTAAAATTATTTAGTAAATAATTGATAAAATTTTATTTATTTTATTATATGCTTACCTATCTGTCAAAATGAACGTAAATATTACCACTAATTGTGATAAATTGCGACACAAACGACCAACACCTACTAAAGGTAATTTATAACTGAACTAAATATACAATCCTCCGTCGTTCAGTTGCGCGCGCAAATTCCATATACTCCTGCTCGCTCACAAGCACACATCAGACAGTTTTTTTACGACTGATACGAAATGATTCAAAATCCGTCGCTGAATACATGTATATACAAGCGATTTTGAGCCCGTAAAATTTTATTAATACTACTATAACATTTTTATCTTTTAATATATTTATACATCTTTTTTTGCATTCGATTCATTTAGATATCTTTGTAGATTACAAAAAATATCAAATACATTTCATTATTATATAAAAATGGTTTAACAAATAAAAACTTTTGGGTACAAATGCATCTCGCTTAGGCTCGTGAAGGTTAAAGTAATTTAACGATATTTCGTATTATGAAATTTAAATATACAGTAAGCCCTCTATATTGTGCCATTTTTGTTGATTTTTAGTATAAATTAAATAAATTTTAATTAAACTTTCTCTCTCTTATGTGTCAATTAAAAAAAATTATAAACTATAGATTAAAAAATGCAGTTTTTAATTAGCGAAGTTTTAAATAAAATATTGTAGTATTCTAAAAACCTTAATCTATTATGAAAAAACTCAGGCAAGAAGAAAAACAAGAAATCACTTTCCTTTTAAAAAGCAAAAGTTTATCGGTTATAAAAATCGCTGCGAAGTTTTAAGTGAGCAGAGAAACGATTAACAGAATTGGACTAAAATATTTCTTGGTGACTTTTATGCTGTGTTTGAGATAAATACAAGTAATAAACAAGCAAAATACTCAGATTTAAAAAAAACCAATGAGCTTGTTTTTGAAATATTTAATAGTTTAAGTTCAAATTTAATACCTCATAACAGTACGATTTTAAAAAGCAAATCGAACTAAAAGTTTCAAACAAATTCAGCATATCAAATTTTGTCGCTCAAATGGTTGATTTTACAGAATTATCAAAAGACAAAGTGTTCAATTAAAAAAATTATGGAGCGTCCTATTCAGCGGATTTTACGAATATTAGAGATTTTAAACAGATTTTTCAAAAAAAACTTCTTGAAAACAAATCATATGATGTACAGAAATAACTGAATTAACGCGGTATCTATTATTTTCATTGAATATTTATCGCGATAAATAATTTGTTGCCAAAATTCCAATTAATCCGCTAAAAATTCGAATTATCACGGACGCAAGATATAGCCCACTACATTACTTTTCGTTTAAGTAACTACTGACTAGGTTGTACTACCCCTACTAGTGCTTCGTTTTATTCTGACGGTGTCTGCTCAGCACTCACTAGTAACTAAGTTTTTCAAAAACTCGGATTTTAAAAAACTCGTGACTCGAGTAATCTAGAGCTTAAACACGAATAGGTCCAGCTTTTTAAAATAAAATTTATAAAAAATCGCTATATATTTTAAGAATGTCAAGGCATTAAGAGAGTATGGTGATAATCAATATCTAATCTTAGTGATGAATAGAAAAGATGTTTATAATACTCTTTCCGATGATGTGGATGATGGTTGAACAGTCCTATGTTTCTAAAAAAACATCGTTTAAAAGTCTGATCAGTTCTTTGTTCTTTGATAAATGTAAAATTCAGCCTCGATATCTGTTAGACGTTATTATTGGTTTTAGCAATAAAATAAATATCATTCAATGCTCGTTTCAATTTATTTTCTATATCATTTGAGATGTTAGAATCTGTCATTAATACAGCTGGTCTGACATTCTGTATAGAAAAAACTTTTTTATCATTGGTAGTCTTTAGTTTGTTATAGATCATTTTTGCATAAGATATTATTTCAATTTTATCAGCAATTCATAAAAATTCACTTGAAGTCAAATAAATACTCGATTGTAAAAACATTAGAAGTGACACTAAACTAACCTTACTCCCTTTAATAATTAAATTCCTTAAATGATAATAACATTTTTTTACTTAAATATGAATCATTCTCTTTCATTTGTTAAAACACAGAAATAAAAATACCTTCTGAATAAAGAATATTTAAACTTTCTTTACCTAACTCCTTCACTGCTAATTCCAGTCTTTTAAAAACGTAAATTAACTCTTCAATTGTATTAAATTCTGTTTGTTCAAAGTTTTCATTAATATTTAAATCAATTAATGTTTTCTTGATGCAGTTTTGTAATAGTATAAATTTTTCTAACATGGTTATTAATAAATCCCACCTTGTAATGCAATAAAGATGAAGATTTAGGTTTTTTCTTCCTGCAAACCAACATGTTTTAAATAAATTTAATTTTTTAGTTAAGATTTTCGAAATAGTTTGATTATTCTTCTACACTTTTGTATAAAGGAAGATAATTCTGGTATAACTTCATATGATATTATCGCCTTTTCTTCGGAATCTGTATCAGGAGTTTAGTATCTACTCAAATCCTTGTTGCTTGAGAATCAAATAGATGATATTATACATGAATTATCGAGTGACTAAAAACTCTTTCTTTTTAAAAACAATATTAATTACAGATAAATGAATGGCATGATTGTAGCATAATTGACTTTCACAAACAAGATTTTGTCCGTATTTAACCATTACACTCGCACCATCATGTTTTGAACCAATTATATCAGTATTTATCTATTATTTAAATTCATATAATTTGGAATCAAATAAACCTTTTATAGCTAAAAATCACATTATTCATACATATTTATCAGTTCAAGCTTATAATTATTATACAATCCATGCAAGGTTACAATAAAGAAACGCGTGGAAATGATATTTGTTTACTGTTAAACTATTATGCTAAAATGTTCACCTTTTTCTTTTAGAACTCTTAATTTATATATATATAATTTCATTTCTTATATTTTTAAAAAAACCAAAAACTAATTTTTTAATTGAATCTGAACTTCATGGTATTGTGTATCCAAGTTCGGATACATAGTCAGCAATTGCAAATGATTTTTTAATTGAATTAGATGAACACATTTCTTCTGCAGTACATCTTGCCAATATACTAGCAAAAGTTGGCTTCTACATGTAGTCTGTCATTTTGGTTTTTTTTTCAAGGATTTTTAATGTCATCTGATTCTTCACATAAATTTACATCAATAGATTGCAAATTTTTCAAATGTCTTAACATAAAGGTGGTTGTCAATCCTTTACAAGAAAGCAATTCCCCTTAATATTTTCATCTGCTGTTGCAATTAGTTTCTTTTTTATAAAATAATTTTGATCTTTTGAGCTTCTGAACTTTGTTGATTTAGACATATGGAATAAAACATTTTTAAAAATAAATCGAGTTTTTAATATTTTTACTCGCAAGCTCGATTTTTGAAACTTGAGCTACTGGATTTTATTCTTGCTCGTTTGAAACACTACTTATAACTGTCCCCATTTTACTATAGTACTTGTGGATATTTATTTCTCTTCTTTTTTACCATTACAATGATTGCTAAAAGAAACAAGGGTGATATCAAGTCTGCAGTTTTAAAGAAGAAACGTAGAGTGATCAGCTTACAAGATAAATTGCTTTTGATAAATTAGTATGAATCAAGCGTAACTAAAGCCAAAATTACAAAAGAGTATGGTCTAAATAAATCATCTGTTTGCCATATTTTAGAAAATTCTACAAACTATAAGCAACTATCAAAAAGTGCATTGTCCTCATCTGAGTCACAAAATACGAGAATCAGATGCCATCTTATGATTGAAATGGAAACACTATTGTTAGTGTGAATAGAATATTGTAATCAAAAGAGAATTCCTCTTAGACAAATGCCTAAAAAAGAAAGCACTGAATTTATTTATAACCCTTAAAAGAAAACAATTAGAAAGTAAAAATAGTTTGGCAACCTTAATGGAAGAAACATTCTCTGAAAGTTTAGAGGGGTTTGATCGGTTCAAAAAGCGATCAGGCATTTATAGTATTAGTATACAAGGTGAATTGCAAGTGCCGATGAAATAGCAGCATCTAGTTTTTCTCGTAAATTGCAACAGATCATTGCATAAGGATACTTTATTGATGATCAGATATTTAAAGCTGATGAAACAAGCTTTTTATGGAAAAAAAATTTCCGCTAAAACATTTTTGGCAAAAAATGGAAAATAACAGCCTGCCTACAAGGTATCGGGATCCTGTAATACTTTTACTATGTAGCAATTCTTTTATGAAATTTAAGATGGAGCCTCTCTTTATTTATCATTCTCAAAATCTTCGCCGCCTTAGAAGTTAAGATTAAAAAATTTTCCCTGCTTATTAGAGATCTAATAAAAAAGCTTAGATGACAAAAGCTATGTTTGAGGATTAGTTTAAAAACTGATTTTGTCTTTAAGCTGAAAGGTAGTGCAAGTATTTGAATCTTGATTTTAAAATCTTGTTGATATTAGATAATGCTTAGAGTTATCCAACAGCACTGAATAACTTGTGCAATAATGTATAAGTTATTTATTTACCACATAATACCACTTCCATCATCCATCCAATTGATCTAAGTGTAATTCCATCCTTTAAGGCGTATTACTTACGGAGAACTTTTTCCAAGCAATAAAAATGACTACAGGAGATGAAGCTATGACTTTGACAGAATTCTGGAAGGCATTCACTATAAAAAATTGCATTGATAATGTCAAGGAAGATTAGATTGAAGTAATATTTAACAACCTTAAAGCGGTGTGGCAAAAGATTATTCGCAGTTTTGGAAATGGTTTTAAAGGATTTAATGATGAAGTAACCCGTATTATTAATTACATAACTAAGTTTGGCTTTGATCTAGGACTAACCGAAATCGTTAAAGATGATGTTCAGGACCTGCTTCAGTCACATGATAAGGAACTGGATGATGAAGACCTAATTGACCTCGAGATAGATTGTGCTTATGATGATCAAATAGGTAATAATGACGAAAAAATTGACTTGCTAGAGAAAGAATTTATCATCATAGAAATGGACCAAATTTTTCGAGTTGCTGAAAGCTTTAAAGATAAAATCTTGAACGGTGATCCTAATCTCGAGCTATCAATAAAAATTATTGATTAAATTAAAAATCTCAATCCGCTTATTTTAGTTTTATACAAAGAAAAAAATTCTACCAGACAAATCTACAGCAGTTTTTATCCAGGAAATAATAATTTAATGTACTTACTGCTTAAATGTAAATTAAAATTTAAGAATAATCTTGTTTTTCTAAATGAACCTTTCTTTTTTAACTCATAAACAAAATTTAATTTATAGATTTGAAAAATCCTTGGCAAAGATACCCATTTTACATGCATTATTTATCCCGATTAACGCAAAATTCGATTATTGCGGTATTTTTTGCAGCAAAAATAACCGCGATAATCTAGGTATTCCTGTATTTAATACTAATGAATCGGCGCTTTACTATAAAAACTCTCTAACTTGAAGTTTTGTTACAGAAGGAGATGATTGTTAGAGCAAAAATGGGAATAAACAAAGTTTGACCATATTACTTACAGTTATTATGGGTGGTGAAAAAAGGAATCCTTCAATTTTAGGAAAATACATTAATCCAAGATCTTCAAAAAATTTTTCTTTAACAGATATAAATGTAGAATATACATTTTTCAAAAATTACCAAGGACATCGTCAATTTTAACCTCTCAACAAAAAAAATTAAATAAAGAAATGATAACAGAAAACAGGAAAATTTTACTTTAGTTAGAGAATGCTCCATTTCAACCACATTGTGAATTGATATAATATTGAGTTATTATTTTTACCAAAAAATATGACTTCACTACTTCAGTCAGTAGATATGGGAATCATAAAGGCTTTTAAAAATCATTATTACAACGTGTTAGTATACAAATTTGAATTTTTTGTACCACGGAGAACAGCGATTTTGATTTAAACAAAATTAATATTAAAGATGCAATAGTATTTATATCCATTTCATGGAACAAAATTACTTGCAATACTATTTTAATTTGTTTTTCATATTCTGTTCAAAATTTATCAATTAAAAATGCCAATGTTGTAAACGATAATTTAGCTGACGAAACAATTTTAAATGATGTAAATGAAGTCTTTGAGGAAGAAGAAAACAACTTTAATGAAGATATTATTGAAATAAATGAAAAAATTAACATAAAATTTGAACCACAAGAATCAATAAAAAAAATTAAATTTATTAAACGTAATATCAAAAGAAAATAAAGTATTATCATCAACTCATATTAAAAATGTGACTGAATTAAGATTAAAAATGGTGGGAGATTGGCGGAAGAGATTTTGGTAAGAAAGCGAAATTACGAATTATTTAAAAAAATAAATTAATTAAACATTGATTTTTAAGTAATTTATTGTCACCCGATTATGTCCCATTTTAACTCTTGTGCCATTATTTTAAAAATAGTGGCACAAAACCGAGGTTATACTGTAATATATTTTAATAGTTTTATTAAAATAATAATTTTTTAAATAAAAATCTTAATTTCTAAATTTATCAACATTTCTATTTTTTATAATAAATTATAAAAATATATTTAACATATCAAATCATCTTATTCTTTGAATACAATTAAATTATACATGAATTATATAAATTCTTTCAAGTTGTCTAATATATCATCATTATTGTTTATTTCTGGGAATTCTGGATTAAATGTATTTTTTTTCAAATGATTATTCTAAATTTTTTTAATAATTTTACAATTTTTTCAGAAAATTTTTCTTTTTTTTTCTTATTTTTTAACTTCCAAATTATCAGATAAATACAAAAAATCATAAATAACGTTACAATAACAACTGTTGAAAATATAAACTTTAAATATTTATGATTTTTAACAGTTTGCTTTTTATTTGCTAAATTTAATTGATCATTGATCATTTCTTCCTATTTGTTTTTAAAATAATACTTTTTTGGTTGTTATTTCTTCAATACTTTCTATTATAATATTTGAATTATGTGGTTTATAATGTTCTAAATCTAAGAGCGTAATATTAGATAGATTTGGAATATTTATTTTATTGGATATTGGTAAATAATAGCACAAATAATATATGAAATCAGTTTTATTATAAATTGTTATATATGGATAACTACTACTGGTAATGTTAATTTGATCTATAAAATCAGCATTATCAAATTTAATAAATTCTAAAAAGCTATCTGAGTTATTAACCTAGAATAAACAATATACTATACATTTTGACAAGTGGTTGATTTATATGGAAATAAATAAAATGGACTATCTAACGGAAGATTTATTGGTTTTTTAACATCACCGTCATCTTTACAACAAAAATAGAGTATAGTTTTTGTATTAAATTTGCCGAAGGGTAAATAACCACCATAACTATTATGATTATTTATGACTCCATCATTCCAATATATCCATCCAGAATTGAATGTTTTCGGGCAACTAACATCAACTTGATAAATACAATATTTCCCTGGAGGCCATCTATTTTTTAAAAAATTAATATACATTTTATTAACATTCGAGTTGTTCTTTGAGCAAAATTTATGTAGAATACCTTCTTCAGTAACACTTCCATCAATATGTAATTGATCATTTGAAAAACTATTTTTATTGTCCTTGTTCTCAGTATCATGAAATCTCCAACCAATGTTCCAAAGTGTATTATCCTTTGGACACCCATCAATAGGTTTTGGTAATGCAAATAAACCATTAGGCCATTTAGAATCTATTTTTATATTGTTAAATCACCTTTATTAATTAAAATATCACGATTTGAATTATTTTCATCCTCAAATGTATTTCTATTTGATAAAGGTCTATATCTTTTAAGAATAGTATTGACGTTGCTACCATAATTTTTTATAATGAGTAACAAAAATAAAATTATAAATTTCATAATTTTTTTAAGCTTGAGAACTTAAAAGACGCAACAAAAAACAAATTAAATTTTAAATGATAGTTTATTTTATTAAAACCAATTTTACATTCCTTTGTAAATAGTAATATAAATTTTAAAGATTCTATTTCTAAAAAAAAAGATTCACATTAAAGATAATTTAAAAAATTAAAATAATTTTACTATATGAACTAAATTATTAATTATCAATACTTTGAAAATGAACTTATAGGTACCCTGTACATAAATAAATTAACTATTATTATACAAATTTAATAATAAATAGAATACTAATAAATTTATTTCCTAATGTATATAAAAAAGAATCAAATCTTCTTAATGTAAAATATTTTCAATATAACTAACCAAATAATACTATATGATATAGGATGGTAAAATATAAGAATATTTTCATTGATTTGAATTCTATATGTAATTACGAAACATAAATAAAGATGACATGGAAACATTAAAAAGCTAAAAAATTATTGCAGATATTAAAAACTCCAACATTTTCTTAGTAAAAATTTGAATATTATAATAATGAGTATATCTGATAATTTATACCTTAAATATCAGAAAATTAAAACTTTTACACGTTATTTATTAAGTACATAACAATTTAATAACTTCTTTATACTAAATAAATCAGATTCATTATATTAAACATATTTAATGAATATTTTTATTACTTTCCAGATCTTTCTTTAATTCTAATAATTTCATTAGTTGATCTTCATTAAATTGATTAAAGTCTATTAAGGAATCGTCTTTTTTTTTAACAAAAAAATCAAAATCATTTATTGAATCAATATACATCTTAATTTTGTGAACTTTAGCATACCTTCCAACTAGAAATAAACTCAGAAATTTGATTTTGTGTTAAACCAGTTTTTAAAGTTTTAAATTCATTAAGGGCGTACTTGTTACCAACAATTTTCAGTTTAAGTGGAAGCGTCCTATTCATACGCAAAACTTGAACTAATAAATTTAATATTTCTATTTTCGTTGCTGCCATGGTGATAATAAAATAAAACTGGTATTAACTGTATCATGTTCAGAAAAACAAACAATTTTTAATTTTTTTTAAATAATTTAAATTGAAATCTATAATTTGATTTTTAAATGCGCATGCTTAGTTGTATGTAAATTTTTGTAGGTAAAAATAAATTTTTCATTTTCAAGCGCTTATAATTAAGGATAATTTTCGCACTAATAAAGATTTTTAAAAATAAAATTTTCATAAGAAAACTAATGCGCATGCGCTTAATGATTTTTATGGTGTTTATTTAGATAATTTCTAATTTTTTTGTTTAAAGTATTTATTTTTTAATTATTGAAAATGAAATAATCCAATTTTTGGAAAATTTTACGGTCTAAAAAATGTCGGAAAAAAATTATTATAAATAAAATTTAAAAATAGTAGAAAAAATACGAAAATTAACGAGTAAATATTTTTAAATTTAGCTATTATCAATAATAAGGCTAAATTGCATTTTAGGCACCCCAAATGCGACTGCGCCAATACAGAGGAAAAAATTCAAATATTGTACAATGTACGATCGCGTCAAAATGGAGGAAAATCATTTTAATATTGAGAATATAGATTCTATGAATATGTTCGATCTAAATGATTTAAAAAAAGTCGACAACATTGACAATTGAAATTCTTCAGAAATTGCATTTAATACCAGTAATTAGAACATGTTCAATTTGCTCAATTTAAATGTATTTGCAAAAATTCAGCAGATGCATTGACGGATTTGAATTTAATAGCAGTAATTAGAACGTGTTTAATTTGCTCAATTTAAATGTATTTGCAAAAATTCAGCAGATGCATTAAAGGATTTGCATTTAATAGCAGTAATTAGAACGTGTTAATTTTGCTCAATTTAAACGTATTTGCAAAAATTAAGCAGATGCATTGACGGATTTGCATTTAATACCAGTAATCAGAACATGTTTAATTTGCTCAATTTAAACGTATTTGCAAAAATTCAGCAGATGCATTGACGGATTTGCATTTAATACCAGTAATTAGAACGTGTTCAATTTGCTCAATTTAAATGTATTTGCAAAAATTCAGCAGATGCATTGACGGATTTGCATTTAATAGCAGTAATTAGAACGTGTTTAATTTGCTCAATTTTAATGTATTTGCAAAAATTCAGCAGATGCATTGAAGGATTTGCATTTAATACCAGTAATTAGAACATTTTCAATTTGCTCAATTTAAACGTATTTGTAAAAATTTAGCAGAAGCATTGACGGATTTGCATTTAATACCAGTAATTAGAACATGTTCAATTTGCTCAATTTTAATGTATTTGCAAAAATTCAGCAGATGCATTGAAGGATTTGCATTTAATACCAGTAATTAGAACATGTTCAATTTGCTCAATTTTAATGTATATGCAAAAATTCAGCAGATGCATTGACGGATTTGCATTTAATAGCAGTAATTAGAATGTGTTTAATTTGCTCAATTTAAATGTATTTGCAAAAATTCAGCAGATGCATTGAAGGATTTGCATTTAATAGCAGTAATTAGAATGTGTTTAATTTGCTCAATTTAAATGTATTTGCAAAAATTCAGCAGATGCATTAAAGGATTTGCATTTAATACCAGTAATTAGAACATGTTAAATTTCCTCAATTTTAATGTATTTGCAAAAATTCAGCAGATGCATTAAAGGATTTGCATTTAATAGCAGTAATTAGAACGTGTTTAATTTGCTTAATTTAAATGTATTTGCAAAAATTCAGCAGATGCATTAAAGGATTTGCATTTAATACCAGTAATTATAACGTGTTTAATTTGCTCAATTTAA
>CAKKLC010014158.1:0-13633 GCA_918559645.1 Ceratonova shasta
AATCTGGTGGAGTATATTATTGCCAATGTCGTCAATTCGAAGAGCAACAGTATTGCGTGAAAGGCTAATAGTCTTAAAAAGCTTCAGCTTTTGAGGAAACAAAATCCCAACAGCTTCCATCACGCACTCTTTAATAATATTTCAATCCATGAATGGTTTTCCCTTTTTCGCCAACAAATTTGCAACTTTCATGCTAACTTAAGTCAAAGATTCGTTTTCCGAGTTTGCCTTTCGAAATAAATTTTGCTGATATAACATACTACGACTCATTTTTTTAAATTTTTCTGTGCGCTGATTGTCCCTATATTGCGAGTAAGCTGCAGCATGTTTTGTTATATAATGTCGGGGTAAATTGAACTCCTTCGTTACAGCAACAGTGTCATTGCAAATTACACACATAGCTTTGCCATTCTTTGATTGTGATCGCACAAAAAAATATTTGAATCTCCATTCTTCTTTAAATAAGCGGCACTCATCATCTACTTTTCTTCTTTTTTCGTCCATGGGTAATTTTTTAAAATAATGTTTACGTAATAATATCGTTATTATTAAAAGTCTGAAAAATACGATTTAATTATCGAAAATGCGGGACTTTTCAGTCAAATTGAATGATATAATTCTAGATTCAAGGTAAAAAATATGTTGATGCTAGCAGATTTCCGTCTTTTTGTTTTCTCTATAACGGAATAAAAGGTGGATTTTTTGGAGGTCAAAATTGGTCATAAATTACCCTATTAAAACAAGCAATTTTTTTGTTCAGAACAAACATTTGTATAAAATTTATAAATATCTTTTAAATCAGGTATTTTTGTATACTTAGAGGCACTTATTTAGGAATAAATCGAATTTCACTTTTTATAATTTCTGTTAAGGCAGAATACTTGTTTAAATTTTTCAACGTCCCGTTAATTATAATATTTGTACAAAGCACTTTATTTAATACGTTACAAAAACATTAAAAATGCAATAAATGAAAAAATTACGGTAGCGCATATTTTTACAATCTCTAGCTATTATAATCGGACATAAATCTAAAAATTGCAACATATAATGTATTAACTGTAAAAGAATATACGTAATTTCCGTAGACGGCAATACTTTAAGAACAGTCTCGCAAATTTAAAACAACTATAATTTGATGAAACTGCTGATCAGCACATCCATCGCAAAGTCAAAGTGCAAAATCTTTTATTTAGTTGAGCGCTTTACTCACTATACCGACTGCCGAAAAAACTTTAAGCCAAACTGTATATTTTCGAGCGTACTACCATGGTCATTCTAACCGAATGCATCCTTAAAAAGCGAGATAAATACCAACGCGGCATGCTACATTTATGTTTACGCATCTTTTTCAAAGTCTCGCGGGCCGGATAAAAGTCCCTGCCGGGCCGGATTTGGCCCGCAGGCTGTAGTTTTGACACCTTTGCTATAAATGATACCAATTTTCTGCATAAAAAATTTCTTTTTCTTAGAAGATTATCAATTCTAACTTTTAATAATATTTAATTGTAAGCTGCACTTTCAATAATTTATAAAAAAATATTAGCTTTAAATTACAAATTTTTAGTTGAATCAACACTGCTAATAAAAAATTACCCAATTAGAGTCTCACAGAACTATGAAATATTCAACATGATGACCCTTACACATAATCATTTATAATACAGGATGTTGAAAAAGGTGTATCATTCTTTAAATTAAATTCTATAGATATCATTTTTCATAATGTTAAGGAAAGAAAACGATACTAGATTTTACTCAGATATCCGTAAAAATTTTTATATACGATAAAGCATGTTTTTTACATCTTACATTGCACGAAATTTTGATGGTAGTTTGAAATGTAAAATAAAAATCGCATACGTTACTTTTTACACTAAACTTATCATTTTAGCAGATTTTAAATCGTTTTACATTTTATTCCTTGCTATAAAATGAAATTACTTCATTTGTATTTTTATCACGTATGAGTTATTTAATTTAGAGTGAATATTAGTCATGGCGAAATTCCTCAGATTTAATATTATGCTATATAAGAAAAGTTTTTGTTAAGTAAGATAAACAGTTTAAATAAATCAAACTAAAACAAATCGGATTAATTGAAATAAAAGACAAATAATATAGTTTTACGACAATTATTTTATAATTGTGACAACCTAGAAATAGTCAAAAGTTATATCAATCTTATGTTTGTCTTTATGGATGACTTTTATTTAGACTTTTACAGTTAGTTAGGAAGTTTAAAAAAGTGTTCTTGTGAATAAATTTAGTAAATAAATTATTTATCAATCAGTAAATATCAATAATGTTACTAACATGTTGAAAAAAAGGTTTATGATCGAGATGTGACGCAAGGGTCTAAAAGAAACTTTATTTTTAAAATTAATATCCAAATTTCCACAACAGATCATACATAAGTAACCCAAATGGAAAAATTACCATTCTGCTTGTTGGTGTATCTACTACACGAGGAAGCCAAAATGGTTTCGCTTAAAGTATATTACGTTGCAAGAGGAGATGATGTACGAGTCCCAGGTACCGGTGCTAGGTCAAGTAATGGCAGGTTTTTCAATTATTAGAGAGAAAAACGAACAGCTATGGGTTTAATATATTCATCGAGCTATTCAATATGCAGGAGGATTCATATAAACTATTAGTAGAGAACAATCTGGACCAAATTATATTTGGAGTTTAATGTTCCTTCGGGTCATATGTAATGTTTTGGGTGTGATGCGTTGTAATGTAACAATTTTCCTAACTTATTAGTTTGTATTATTGTATTTTTTGGAGAGTATTGTTCATTAGGGTAGAATATGAGGTGTTGTATCTTGTGGATATATCGGATATGAACTATAAAAAATGAAGTTTCTTTCAGACCTCCAGGTCACATTTCATAAAAATCACTTCCAGCGACCATTTTGCTCCGCAATCATTTCAGTTGGCTACCATTTTGTACTTCACCCAAAAAAATAGGGACCAAATTATAAAATACTTAAAGCAGATCTTCACAATTTAAACTAGAATGATGATGAAGAGAAAATTGCATGTCCGAACAAAAAAATATTTAAGTTACTAAGCAACTAAAAGTAGAAATTCTTAAATGAGAATTCACATGGTTTACATTTTCGGAGCTGTAAAAAAAATGCCCAGATGTAAGCTTTGAAAAAAAAATTCTTCGAGTGTAAAAATAATAGAAGATAAATAAATTTAGATTTAAAACAACAATTTTTTGTATTCAGCTATAATTGAGTTAAATATAGCCTTGTTATTCCATTGCGGATTGAATTTTGTAACAAAAGCTGTCTTTCTACTATTACTTACAACATTTCTATCCTTTATTGTTCTGTTTATTACTTTGTTAAACTATCCCACGTGCTGAGTATGAACACACATGACATGATTGACGAAATTTTATTAATGAAACACGTTCTTTCGAACGAATCCGGCTTAAGTCAACGCCAGATACGTTATTTGTTGGTTGATGTGGATAGTGGTGTTCAGAATTGCTATGTGAGAAATTATTGACAGAGTTTTACAGACCTTTTATAAGGTATTATCTCTGCATATATTCTGGTAACATGCATAGCACATTCGACGATTACAATCGCATCAGTTCTATTTTCTTGGGATCAACAACGATGAATTTTAAATTTGTTATTCATCATTGTTTCAACCATATGGACAATAGTACCAGACCTCCTAATGTTTTCCCATGTTATTTTCTTGCGGCGTTAAACGAGACCAAATTATTCATCATATTTCAAAATTTTAACCGATATAAAGACATTCGAATAGAATGTAATAATTTATTTAAAATCCGGCGGCGCAGTACTTTAAAAACCCTGGTCATAACCTTACCGAGTGTCTCGAAGAAGAAACTATCTCGTATTGACTAATGCTTTTTATAATTCGGTTCATCCTGTATTCATATATCGCAGACAAAAATTATCAGAATAGTTTGCACATTCTTGATAATTCGTTGGACTATTGCACAAATCTGAACATATCTGAACTAGTAACTGAAGTTCATTGTGAAATAGCTAGCAAAAAGCTCAGCAACCACGGACCTTATAAAGAACTCTTCAATGGGTTCGGTATTCATATTTAGGGGTTAAATAAAAATCACGATTTTATTTATTATTTTCTTATCTAATTGTTATCATTATTTTTTGGATTTTAAATTAAAAGCTTTGAAAAAAAATTTCTTACGGAATTTATTTTTCACAGGTCCACCTTTGTAAACCTAGTTATAAATTAATTATAATTAAGTTCTCATTTTTAAAATTAAGTATCCATATTTTTTTGTATTAAAAACAATATGTTCATAATGTTCTCTTTTATCGGGTAAAATTTACTTTTTGAAAAAGATTATTTAGTTCTTAAAATTTTATTATATATAATATTTTTTTATTTATTTATGTTTTTGGTCAATTTGATAATCCAGGTTTGTTAAATTTTATCGTTGATTCAACCGAAAATAATAAATTTTACATTTTTATTAAAATGTTTACATAAAATTTTGTATATCAGTAATATAGTAAAAATGAAATCATTTTTATCTTCCTTTAATTTAATTTCTATAGTTTAATATAATTATGATATAGAATATTTTTAGATTTTAACATAATCAGATCATCTAATTACTAAAAAAATATTTTTTTAAAAATATATGCATAAATTTGAAAAAAAAAATGATTTTTCAGTCGTTTTTAAGTTAATATACAGTAAAACCTGTCTAACTAGGAATTTGTGTAACTCGGAAAACCTGCCTAAATCGTAAAAACAAAAATTTTATTTTGTTTTTATTGATAAATATGTTAGAAAATTATTTCAAACTAAGAAAATTAGCATTTTTTTTATTTATACCAATAGAGACAATTTTCAAAAATCAAAATAAAAAAAGCAAAGAATTATTATTGGCAGATAAAATAGGAGTTATATAAGAAAATGAAGGGTATTATTTTTAAATAATATACAAAAAGTATGGGATCTCAAAATCACCAATCTATAGCATTAAATCCAAGAAAGTTTGCCATCCTTAAAGTCTATCAAGTTACAGAGATTCCGTTTGTGCATAAAGAAGGATTAAAACGAAGAACTTGGAATTAAATAAGTTGTCTTTGGAGTTTTTATAGAAAATTTGGAACTAAAAACATTCCTATTACTGGACCTCTTCTGCAAGAAAATGCATTAATAATTGCAAAATAACTTGAAATTAATGATTTTGTTGCAAGTAATGGCTGGATAGAGTCCTTTAAGAGAATAAATGTAATAAGCTACAAAATGCTATCCGGAGAAAGTGTGCACGTCAATATAGAATATGTAAAAGAATGGATGTTAAAGTTGAAGGATATAATTAAAAGCTACCATCCCAAAGATTTATATTCAATGCCGACAAAAGTGGTTTTTTTTACAGAATGTTACCTTTAAAATCATTTTTTGAGAAAAATGATCAATGTAAAGGGGAAAGATTTCCAAATATCGATTAAGCGTTTGATTTTGATGTAATTTGGTTGGATAAAACCTAAAACCTATGGTAATAAGAAAGCCTGCTTATTCACAAATATTTAATCAAGAAAACATATTAGTTACTAACTTGCCTGTTTAATGGGAGATTAATAACAAGCATCTATGCTATAACTTATTTTTGAATCCTGGCTTTAAAGCCTAAATGATTAGATGCAAAGAGAAAATAGGAAAATATTAGTGTTCCTGGATAATGCAACTAGTCACTTGCTTATTGAACTAAGAAATTTTAAGATCGTCTTTTATCCACCCAATATGAAATCTTTTGTTAAACCTTTGGATCAAGGGGTCGTTTATGCCGTTAAATCATACTATCGCAAGATACTTTTAAGGTCTTTAATCTTAAGGATGGATGATATTGGTAATGTTCAGAAGTTTATCAAGACGGTTACTGTATTGGATGTCATTATGTTTATTTCAAAATACTGGGATCTTGTTAGAAACTCATGTATTAAAGGTTATTTAATAAAAGCTAGTTTTTGTTCTTCTGAACAAGTATACCCAGTTGATACAATTGATTTTTTTGAAGGATAAGAAGATTTTAGGTTATATTTGCAGGATTTGGGAATAAGCCAACATTATATTGTTAATTATGACAAAAGTCTGAATTTTCAAATATTTATTGAGGATGAGTCTCTTTGGATTGCTAACTCTATTGTTGATCAATATATTAATTGCGAACAAGAAGAAGTTGACAATAATGTAATTGAATTTAATAATGATGAGACAAGAAATGATTGCTTGGGATAAGAAATATATCATCGAGAAGCAATGGAACCGATTACAAAGCTCAAGAACTTATCAATACAACAGCAACCATCTTTCCTGATTAGGATAACGGAAATTGAGACAAAAGATGAAGATGAATATCCAAAATCTAAAGTTTCAAAAAGAATTGAAAGGCTGATTGATGTTTATTTCAAAAAAAAATTAAGTTAATAAATTTTTCTATAACTCTCTAAATCAGGACATCTGTCTAACTTGGAATGATTTTTTTGGAACCAAAATTTGCCGAGTTAGATAGGTTTTACTGTACAATGAAATTGGCAGTTTTTACTTTTCTATAATTAGTCTATAACATTTCAATTTAATTTTTTTAAGGTTGTTCAAAAGGCAGACAAAAATTTATTATATATTAGATTAAAAAGGGTATAAGTAAAACTTTGTATCCTTTTATCTGTAAACATTTTTGTTTAAATAAGAGACTAAATATATTTTTTGATTTATCAAAGGTAGAAAAGGTCTACGTAATTTTTAATTAATTAATAAATCCAAGACGAACAAATTTTTTGAAATAAATTTTGAAACGTCTTATTTTTCATTATAAGAAAAGCATAACTTTTTTTGAAGACTTATTTAAAAAGAAATCGATTTTAGAATTATGTAGAAACATTAAAATATTTAACTTTAATATTTTACACATCTTTTAAAAGCTTACAGGTTTATTTACTTAAAATCTTTATAATTCTTGTTTACTCTTAGTTTTATAGTAATTTCTTGTAAAGGCAGATCCAATATTTAAAATATCTAGTAATAAATTTTATTCCAATATATTTTACCAAATTAATTTTAATTGAATTGTTTTTTTCAATTTATACTGAACTTAAATTCTTATTTAAACAATTAAAGCTAAAAAATGTATTATTACTGTAAATGTCGTAAATTTGCATCAAAAATACAAGATAGAAAATTTCACTGTATTAAAAAAAATAAAATAAAACAATCTTTATAATTAAAAAGTAATTTTTGCGAGATTTTTATCTTCTAATTCTAATTTTATTATGAGAAATTAATGAGATAACTGCAAAAAGAGTTACTGCAAATCCAAAAGCAAAACAGAAAATTACTATTATAACTATTTTCTGGTTAACAGAAGTATTATTTAAATGAAACTGTGGAAATGTCGACATGCATTTCTTAGAATCACATACAATAAAGAGGGTGATCAAATAACCCTCATCAATTGGGTTATTAATGATTCTACCTATTTTCTTGCCATTACCAAGTTCAAAAGTTATATTTTTTGCACAATCTTCATTAAAAAATTCCCCTTGAACAATGAATACAGTTCCTTTTTCTTTTCTTCTTTTGAATTCATATGGATCATAATTATATTTTTTGTATATAAACTCTCTATCTCTGTTACCATATACTATATAGCATCTTTGAATATTCTTAATTGTATTTGTTAGAGAAATTATAATGTTATGTTTTAAGAAATCAGATTTAAATTCTATTGTGAAATCATTATCAACATTTCCTTCTAACGGGATAGTTGTGATGGTGGCTTCAGTACAAACTGCTTTAGGAATTTCTTTTATTATCATTTCTATACTTGAACATACAGATAATTTCATTATAGAGTTTTCCAAAAGATTTTCAAATTTTACATCTTTTAAATCATATGTAGTATTTTTTATTAATTCTTCACCAGTCATAGTAGTGATCTTTACTATAAATTTCAAATTCATATTGTAGCTTGGCATCTTTTCTACGTTCAAGAATAGTTTATTTTCAATTACATAATGTTCGATTATTTTTGGTTTGAAATAAGCTTTAAAATAAAAAAGAAAAATTTACGTATAATTATTTGAAATTTTTGAGATGTTATTGAATTTTCAATTAATTGCAAAGTATATTCAAAACCCGCATCCAAATTATCTATCGTTTGTTCAGCATTATTTTGGAAATTAAAATATCTTGATTCATTTTTATAATTTGTAATGCTAACTACAAATTTTTTTTCCTCATTAATTTGTACATTATTTGTAAATAAGACTCTTATATGTGATGTTGATTTGCTGATAACCTTCATAATAAAATTTAGGGATTCTAAACTAATAAAAAAGTATACTAGTTATAAAAAATGTTTTCGTAGTTTGAATGGCGTATGGAGAATCAATCAATACTTCATATTCTGTATTTGGTTCAAGATTAATAATCTTGAATAAATTTTTATTACAATTAGTCGGACAAATATCATTGCATCCTATTATTTCAAGTGTATTTTTATTAAGCGCGCCAGTTACATTACAAATATTATCATAACTCGAGTCGTTTTCTATAATACCACTAATCATATCATAAGTTATAGTGATGTTCGTAATGAAAGTATCCAAGTGTGCTAAAATAATTTTTTTTAAAAGAGTACTTGGTAATACTGTTAATTCGTGTTTAAAATTTGAATCTGGACTTGTTAAAATTAGCACAAAGTTAGGTATAAATTTGTCAAGTTTTATAGTATATTCACTACATTGTCCTGTAATTCGTTTTAAATGAACAAAACTTCCAAATGAAGATAAAAATGTATCAGGTAGTTTTACATCGCATCTTTTAATAAAGGAATGTTTAATGATACGGAGATAAATTATATCTGGAGTAATACCATAAATTTCTTGTTTAAATATAGCTAAACTTTGTATTTGTGCTAAATTATCTTAAAATAATACCATTATATTCAAAAACAATTAAAATGCTGCAAATCAACCACATAAGTTAAAATTCTCTAAGAGAATTTTTAATACTTATGCTATGAATAATATTTATAGAACTCAATAGAACAATGCTTAATGATAATTTTAAATAAAAAGAATAATTATTGAAGTAATTTTCAATATTATTAACAAAGTTGAGCTTAAAAGTTTAAAATAATAAAACAATAATTCATCTTACGTTTTCAAAATTGTTCATTAAATAATCAATTTACTAATCTTTATAAACCTATTTATATTCCATTATGCGAAAACTTAAGTTTTTCGGTTAAAAATTAAATTTTATTTCCAAATTCTTAATGTGACTTATAAACAAGAAATTTAAATAGATAATTATGAAAATATAATAAAATTTTATTTTATATTATATTATGGAGTTTTAAAAAAATTAATAAATATTTTGACAGAAAGTTTTGAAATAAAATGGTTAAAAAAACTCAGTATGAATTATTATGTGGAAATCATTAATTTAAGAAAAATTCTCTAATAAAAACATTTCAAATTTACTAATAAAATTAAAATATTTTTGAACTTTTTTATTTATTAATTATATTTAGAATTTCACTTTTTTAATGAATCATTTTGAATATTATATTAAATTTTTTGATTAAAAATACGAAGAAAATTAACTTTAGTCTTTTTGATTAAGAAAACTATATATAATTGTATGAATTTATATAAATTTTAAATTTTGAAACAATCAGGAATATTTTAGTTATAATTAAATTGATAAAAGATATTAACCAGTTTATTAATCTAATGTTTCTTTTTAATTAGAAAAAAAGTCAAATTAATTAATTGTTTTATTCCTGAAGAACGAATTATAATAACTTTTTTAACCAAGGTAAAAATAAAGTTAGTGATGGTCCCTATTTTAATTTGTAAAAACACATACGAATTTTTTCGTAATGAAATTGGAGTTTATTCATACTTCATATAAATTTTATAAAGATTTTAAATTTTCGAAGGATTACAAAAGTGAAAAACAATTTTCTGTCAAAAATATTTAAGAACTTGTTAAAAAATTAATATTTAAAACCACCTATGAATTACGAAGAAATTATACAGAGCTTTTTTAGTTCAGGGAAGTGGATTTTTAGGAGGCGTTTTTATTATAATTATAAAATTACACAATTTAAAAAAAATTAAAAAATATTTTATTTCAAAAATATTAAGTTTTTGGTAAACATTTATAAAAAGCATTCCATAAATTATTTTAATTTTGTCTGCGCCATATAAATTCGCACAAATTAATTTCTATCAATGTTTCTGTTCTAGAACGTGGAGAAATTTTATAATTGAAGCCAGCCGATGTTCCTTCAATCGTGTTTGTGTGAACAACAGTACTCGGATCCTTAAAGTTTTGACTATGATTAACGGTTTTATAATTAAAACTTAGTTTGCTTTGTATATTCATATAAACTTTCCATAAATCTGTATGTACAATAGATCCAGGTGCAATATGTTTTGATAATAAATCCAAAAGGGTTTTTTATCTTTTTGATTAGGAACAGCTTTTCAAAAAAATTTTTTGTATAATTTCAACTCCTGTAACCACCCATACGGCATCTACTTGATGTCCACGACCATATTTTCCTTTTTCCAAAGTTGGATTCGTCAACTTCAACAATTATCCTATCACCCCCAATTACATCTTCTTCTTCAATTTGTGTTGCAACCATTTCACTAAGAAATTTTATAGTATTGGATATTGGAACTAATGAATGGTCAGTTTTAATTAGAATATCCGAATATCGCTGTCCGCTTAACCATTTATATCATATTCTTAATTAATCATTTGATAGAATGTTACTGTTTGCAAAAAAAAATCATGATAAACAGAAATTCTTTTATTGCATTTATAGTTGTTGCATTGCCACTGCTTGATTTTTGTATTAAAAATTTTCATAATTCCTTTTTTGCAAATGTCACATAAACTTCTATTATATAATATGTTTTTTCCAATTAAAAAATTGATGCATGATTTTTCATCTTTAAAATAAATTTCTAATTGTTTTTTAATTAGAACTGACATTTTTAAAAATATTTTAATGATAAAAATTTAATTTATTGGTTTCTAAATTTAAATTTAATTTAAGTGACTTATATTATTTAATAACTAGTTTTTGTGGAAAAAATATTAAATTAAAAAATACTTCTGTAAAAGAATCACTTCCTTAAACTAAAGTTTAACAGTCTTGCATATTGTGAGATTAGCAATTAAGCACTTATTAGAGTAAAATATAAGCATCATGTTGATGAATTGTATTTAGATTTTAAAAGAGTTCTTGTGCAAAAAACAATGTGTACGTTTTATTCTGTACAAACAGTTTTTTTTAGCTTTTAATCTTGAAATTTCAACTATTTTTACAGTGGTATATCGTTGGTTTCGTGGTCAAGATATTATTGATACAATAATTGATTTACCCTAAAATTTCTAATATAGGCCGAATTTTTTATAAGCTGAACCCTGTAATTTAAAATAAAATTCTTCTTATTTTTCGTATAAGCTGCGGCTTAATTTGAGATACTTAAATACCCATTATAATGAGTAGCAAGAGAGTTTCATATACAAACAAGAAAAGCTACAAGCTCTTTAATACTCAGAATAGCATGGTAACAGGTATGTTGCCACTTTTACGGCGTTGATGATAAATAAATCCGGGAATGGCTTGAAGAAAAAGCTCTTCTCAACTGTTAAATCCGCGAACTTTCAATGAGCGAGAAAGAAAGCTGTTTTGACACGAATTAGAGGACGATATGCCAGATTGTATTACAGGGAAATAATTGAAGGGTTTAAGTGTATTAACTATATTAATACGGTAGAGAGCGCGCATCCTTTTTAAAAACACTGAATCCAAACTAGGTAATAATATTTCAGGCGAGTTCGTATTAGTGTGAAAATTTCATTAGGCGACGGGGATTTAAATTATTGAGCAAAACTTTAGTGGGTCAAATATTATCTAAAAATTTGGAATTAAAAACAGTTTAATTTAGACAATAATGTATGGAGATCAAAATTGGAACTAATCATCTTTATGTAGGGAACATGAACAAAGTGTCAGTATCCTTCAACATGCTCAGTAACCATACAGTAGACATAAGATAAAAATAGAATATAAGGATTACAACCTCTGTACACCAGAAGTTAAATTTTACTGTTTTGTTGTGCATAAGTGCAGAAAGGGCAATATAATCCAATGGTAATTTTTAAAAGAAAAACGTTCCCCTAAGAAAGGAGTGTTTTGCTAGCAGAATTATTGTCAAAATGAATCTTAAAGGATTATGGACACAAAAATAATGATGAAATGGATGGATGAAATTATAAACAAAAAATTGAGAGCGTTCTTTAATTGCAACTCCATGTAAGTTTTGGATTCTGCACTGTCGCATCTAACAAAAAAATTCAAGAAAAAAGTTGTGTGGTTAAACAAATCTGGTTGTAATTCCTAGAAAATTGACAAAGCTGTTGCAGCCTTTTGATCATACTGTGAATTCTTCGTTTAAATCTAAGCTGAGGGAAAAATAAAAAACCTGCATGGCGACTGGGCAGCATGAATACACAAGAGTTGGATCAATCAAGCAAGCATCATAAAGTAACATGTGCTGCTGTATAAAAAAAGCTTAGGATGATGTTTTAGAAATCTATATTTAAAATGGATTAATAAGGTCAGTTATTACTAATCAGGAACACAATGATATTGGTTGTGATGACATTGAAATCATTAATTCTATTTCTGATTCAGCAAACTTTAAAAATGTTTGCGATTTTAGATTATACGACTAAGTATGATGATGGTTTTGACGAATTTGATTATAAATTTTCTTTTTTATTCAATTTTTTTTCAAAGCTTTATATAAAAAATTTACTCTGACCTTGTGTATAAGTAATACCAATCTTTTAAAAAATAAAATGATCTCTTTTTCGTATAAGCCGCAGCTTATATACGAGATTATAGGTTAAATGTTTTTAAGCAATCAGTTATAGAAATTAGTAACTTGTAAAGAGAAAAAACAGCAATTTATTTTACAGAAAACGCGATTGGTCTAGAAGATTGGCCTGGTCTGCCAAATTAACGAATCAAAGTTTTAGTACAAAATAAAAATATCATCCTGGTAGAATTCCAGAGGCAAAAATTTTGATTTTCGGGATTGTTAATACTCTAACGATACCAGCATTAGATTTTGTTTCCTTGATTCCTGAACGACGTGCTACTTCTTTGATTCCAATAATAGTTGAAGGATGTAGATCAGGTTCAGTTATTTAGAGCCCTAGTGAAGAGCCTATATGGAAATCGGAATTTATGAATTCGTTCATCAAACTGTTAAACAGTTTAAAATTTGTTAACCCACAAAATGGTGTTAAAACTCAAATAATTCAGTCACTTTAAAATAATTTGAAAAGAAGGCTAATAAAAGTTTGGGTTAATGTTTGCAGTCTTTAAAGGTCCATTTTTTTTAATGAATGGGAAAAGATAATGTTGAAAGAGACAATTTAGAAAATTTGTTTAATTTGATTTTTAATAAAACTATTTCATTAAATTACTTTATTTATATTCTAAATTTTTGTATTTTTAAATAACGGAAAAATAGTACCATTTTTTTTATGGGGGGGG
>CAKKLC010014158.1:23526-41900 GCA_918559645.1 Ceratonova shasta
GCTGTAAATAGGGAAATTATCTAGAAATTCTTAAATATGGGTATTGATTTACCAATCTTCGTTATGGATAATGCCTGAATCCATCATTATAGGGATATGCCTTAAAAAGAAGAAATTTTGTCGTATAAAATTGTGGAACTCCCCCCGTATTCTCTATTTCTTAATCCAATAAAAAATCTTTTATCTGTTTGGAAAAAAAAAAGATCCGATCAAATGCAGAGTCTGAAAAAGAGTTGAGAACATTAATAAGTCAAAAGTTCTAAGAAATTTCTACTGATCATTGTAGTGCCTTTTACAGGAAATTGTAAAGTTATTTATTACGTTCGGAATTAAATCATTAGGTTATTAATGAATAAAAAATGATCTTTTTATTATTTTTAATTATTGTTTTAATTCTTTTTTTTTAATTTATGATATTGATTTTAACTTTTATGATTTTCGTTGCTACGTTTATGATATTGATTGCAACGTTCATGATATTAATTGCAACTTTTATGATATTGATTGCAACGTTTATGATTTTCATTGAAACAATTATTATAAAGATTGAACGTTCGTGATATTGATTGCAACAATTACTATAAGGATTGCAAGAATCATTATATTGATTGCAAAGTTTATGATATTGATTGGAACTTTTATGTTATTGATTGCAAAAATTATTATATTGATTGCAACGTTCATGATATTGATTGCAACTTTTTTGATATTGATTGCAACAATTTTTATATTGATTGCAACGTTTATGATATTGATCGCAACTTTTATGTTATTAATTGCAACAATTATTATAAAGATCGGAAAACGATATATTTTGTTGGAATTTATTTGTTGAATAGATCCTAAAAATTTATCTTAGGAAGAATTTATAATAAAGAAATGCTTGATAAAATATCTCAAATTGATTTTTATCAACTTTAAAACTTAGTTTTTTTCATAATTTGATTAACAAATTATGGAATGATATTGAAATTTCATAAATAATTGTAGCGTTTTCATTAGTAAATCTTTACAGTATGTTTAATTAAAATAAAATATACAAATATTTTTATCAAGATAAATGGAAAATATCGACAATGATAAACTTTATATATGTTAAATTTTACATATGTTTAAATAACTTATACATATAAATTAGTATAGAATGATATGAAAATATTAAATACCCAAAATTTCAATACAAGACGTTTAACTCTAAAAATCAAAAAAATCCATATGCTTTTTAAATTTTTTACGTGAATTTTTTTGTATTCAAGTTTTAAACATCTATATATAATCCTAAACTTTAAATAATACGTTATGTATCAATTAAAATTACTTTTATCACATTTCCATGTATATTTTCTAGCGTTTCTAAGCATTTTACGAATTTGATAAAGATTATTTATAATTATTATTCAAATATATTTTATTTTCTTAACTTTATGTGGATTTTATATAAGAAAATATTATACCTAAAATATTTCAACCTTTTATTTGTATTTAAGAATGAAACTTATTTTTATGATTTAAATATTTAGTATCAAGGAATCAATGATTAGATATATGCTTTATATGTTAAAATTGTAAAAATAAAATTTTGAATTACATCTTTAATAATTAAATAACAATTTTTTCAAAAATTTCTAATAATGAAATAAAAACTTTAACAAAACGGTACAGAAGATTTATCCAAAATATTTTATAAGGAAAATAAATCAAAAATTCAAGTTTGTTTTAAATTAGATAAAAAATTGTTTTTATACACGTTTAATTAAATTCATAAATCATCTTATTAAATAGAAACAGGCTCAATAAATAAAATATATCTTTAGCACAATTAAAGAATAGTTGCCTTATTAGACTCCATTATCATGATTTTGATGAAAATATTTTTTATCCTTAAAAATAAAAGCCTGTAAATCTTCTCAAAGGATTTGTTTTTAATTTTTATAAAACAATATATCACCAAAGTCATTAATCATTTCGTATATATAATATATTTTAAACTTTATAATAAAAATTGTTGATGCTTCATTTATGATTTCACGTCAAAACTATAAATGATAATATTACTATAAAAAAGTTTAATTTTATAATAAAAATCTCTTTTATTCTATTTTTACTGTTAAACTATTTTTTTATCAATTTCTTTGATTTAAAATGAGGGTATACTTTACTTCTATAATGGTTGAGCATTATTGTAAATTTTTAGATATTTATAACTAAATATTAGTACAACTTTTCCGCCAAATAAATAAAATTAAGCTTCATAAAAATTAAAAATCCTTATCTTTTAAACATAGTCACTGAGCTCGAAGCTGGTAGCTATTATTAAAAAAATTAATTTGATTATCCATATTAAGGAAATTTTCGAGATTTTATTATTTGAAATTTTTGTAAGAACAAATATATCTAGTCCTAGCTTTCTATAAGACTGCACTAAAATCTTGTTATATGATTTTCGCAGAATAATGATCATGTATTTTAAAAAAGCATGGAAAGAATAGTCAAGTTTTATCTAAGACTAAAATATCAAAGAAGACTTATTTTTATAGTTTGTTTTACGTTCTTGAAAATGTTCAATTAAAATAGAATATTGGTAAAGGGTTATTCTCTTGATATAGTTTTATTGAAACTTGTCGTTTTTTTCCGCAGGAAATCATTTTGGTATTTTTCCCACTGAACTAAAAAAATTTAAAGATGAAAAATAAATAATATTTTTATTATAGCAAATAAAAATTGCTAATTTTTTTTAATACATAATACTTCAACATCCATTCTTTGAGGTAACAAAAGAACTCTTTACCGTGCCATCCATTTTTTTTGTTTAATAATATATTTAATTTTTGACCAAAAACTCTTGATTACCAGCGTATTAACACCGGCATTAGGGTCAACAATATAAAATTTGTGATTTACTATTTGGTGAATAATGCCGAAATTTTGTAACGCATTATTCAAACGATATTGATTAGAATGAATGACTCTTTCTGTGCGAAAAACTTTCAGAAACAGTTGGAATGAAAGTGTTTGTGGGGCAATCCTTTACAATTTACATGTAAAGATGAGGAACTATACTAGTATCTGCTATCCAAAAAACCAAAATTTAATAGTAGGAAACCCTACCACAATAATATTTAGGTTTATGATGAAAAGTACTTTCTTCTATTTGACAGACGTTATCTAAGCCTTAAAGCTAAAGTGGGGTAATTTTTATGGAGAAGTCTTAAAGTATAATAAAAACGCTTTAAAATTATCTGTTAACACCTGTTTCTGTTTTGGCATTAGTATCTTTAGTAGTATACGCAAACTTCCATAAAAAATTTGTATCGGTTTTAAGATCAAACTCAAAATCATCAAACCCTGAGTTAAGTCTTATACTCTTATAAATTTTATAAGAAACACAGGTTTTATTCATGCATCTAAATGCGGTCTTATCCTTATTACGTGAATAGGCTACCGATACCTTTTTAAACTTTACATTTATTACAAGCTAACTGATTAGGGAGCACACTCACTCTTCCTAAATAATCGATGCAATTACATATAGATCAATCGATTATTAGTTCAAGGATATCTACATAAAATTATGTCATTTAAAGAATGTAACAATTTTTTCAATATTTAATTCCTTGTCGTTTTATTTTTATAAAAAATTTACATTTCCTGAGTAGAAAAATTAAATTGTATAATTTTTCATTTGAAATTGAACCATTCATACTAATTAGGTAATAAAATTTTTTTCATTCTAACTGTTACTTGAATCGTTTCTTTTGTTCCATACATACTTTATTAAATTCTATTTCTACTTTCAACAAACATTCCAACCTGAAAAGTATAAAGATTCATCAATTTTTTTCCTGTTTTTTATAATTATTCCAGTACATAAATCATTTGCTTATTTGAAGATTTTGTCACTAAACAACATGTTTAGGATATGTATACATTATTTCAAATTTCTATTTTCATTAGAAAAATGACATTTAGCTTACTAGTAATTTTTACCGTATAATCGGTGAGATAAGCAGCGGCTTATCTAGAAAAAAAGGTTGTTTCTTTAAAATAAATCCTGCACTGCGGCTTATATGCGTGATTTACTATATTATAAAAATTTATGTTATAATGTTTATTCAAACCTGACTAATTTCTTGCTATTTCCATGGTATATGAGTCAACAGCCAATTCATCGGTAAATTAAACTATATACATGATTTGAATTTTCTTTCTATGTGGAATATAAAATACCTGATTTATAAAAACCACTTTTAACACATTCTACTGTCACCTAATTCCATTATTCAATGATCCATTAACATACGTAACTTAAAGAGACCTTTATAATTGCACCACCTCTTGTGAGCATATGTTTTTCATTCGTCATCAACCTATTTTACTTTTCTCGTAATTTTGATTCAAATCAACAATTCACTGAGTAATCTAATAGCTGCAAAAGCTTTGTCAACCCACCGCATATCATTACTAATTCTGAACACGTTTTGACTTTGGCTTTAATCTCGTCAGTTATATGGGCTCGTGCATAGTGAAAAAAAACGATGATGCATATAAAAACACTAAGCCTTTTCTTCCAAACCTCATCAAGCCATTCTTTTATAATTTAATTATTTACCTAGCTTTTTGAATTTACCTTAACAATTGATCCTTTTGGAAAAGTCTCTTTTCTATGGAACTTATATCGTTTAAATATCAGTGTTGTAGAAAGTATCTCTCAATCTGCAGTTATAGAAAGCATTCCTACAAAATTTGTTTTTTAATTGCCAGTTGTAACAAGTCTAATGTTCTTGGCCCATTTTTGATCAACTGTGCTATTCTGGGCATATAAAAACTCAACGAGACCTCATATATATTGCCTGAGTGTTTATGCTCTACATCATCTTTATTTTCTTTGAAATTTATTAGAAATTTAGCAGCCTTGATTTCTCAATCTCTTGCAAGTCTTTGGCTAGCTTATGTTCTAACTCGCATTTCCAGTCCGTTGCTTTTCGTACATTTATCGCACCAACAAGCAGCTTCTTTAAAATTGGCGGCCTTCTCAGAGTCAAGACTTTGTTCAATCATTATAGCCTTTCTTCTTATTGAAGAAACTGAAACTTGTATCCTTTTTTGGATTTCTATGGAGACCCGGTTTTTAAGAACCGATTTGAATTACGGCCAAAGTATATTTCCCCGTCTTTTGGAGAAGCTGCGTGGATTCTGAACTAGCAAAAGCTCCTTTTAAATTTCTAATCTGCTTCTCGTCGACATTTAATAATCTAGAGGTCAACCTGTTGCCATGCTCCTCTGCATATTTCACAACTTTGAGTTTTTTCTGTACAGAATAATTTAGAATAGTCTTTTGTATGAAGGCTTATATTAAGTTGCAGATATGCCTCCGCATATCTGAAAAAAAAATTTAGTTTTTAAGAAAAAAATTAGCTTGGTCTTATCTGCCAGTGCGTCCTATCTGCGCGATTTTACACTACATGAAATTTATTTTAATGCTTTAAAAATGATTCTTCCAGCTGTTTTCAATCATATACTAAATATAATGAAAATCTTCATACCCATCAAATTTTAAAACAAAACGGTCATGCGTAAAATGTTGAAAAATTGTTCAAGATTTTCCAAGTTAGTAGAACGAAGATATCTTAGTGAAAAAGAATTTTTCGGATTTGAAAAAGTAAAAAAAGGAGAGAAACAAGTTAAAGGTAGCTAAATTATTATTATTAGTACATCAAGTATTTAATAAAGTATCTGACTACTATGACCTGATGAACGATTGTATGTCTATGGGAACGCATAGAATCTGGAAAAACTATTTTGTGAATCAATTAGAATTTCACTCAAAATATAAATACATGGATTTGGCAGGAGGAACTGGTATGTTTTAATAAATTTAAAGGCGATATTGCGTTTAGGATTTTGGATAATATTTACAAAGACATACAAGAGAAGGTTGGTGATCAGAAACAACTTTCCGAAGTAAAGCTAGCAGATGACCTGATAACAATTTGTGATTTATCGGAAAACATGTTAGAATATGGGAAACAGAAGGCTGAAAAACTACAAATAGGCTCATCTATCAAATTTGTAGTTGGTAATGCGGAGGATCTTCCATTTAATGATAATTCTTTTGATGTAGTTACTGTATCATTTGGTCTTAGAAATATGACTAATACAATTAAGGTTTTCGAAGAAGTTTTAAGAGTATTAAAACCAAACGGATCATTTCATTGCTTGGAGTTTTCCCACCCTCAAAATGAAGTGTTTACTAAGTATTATAAAAATCAAAATTTAAGACTTTACGATTTTTATAGTTTTAATATAATTCCCGTAATAGGCAAGATAATTGCACAAGATTGGGAATCATACCAGTATTTGGTTGAAAGCATCAAACAGTTTCATAACCAAGAAGAATTAGTGGAATTAATGAGCCAAGTTGGATTTACTAACATATCATATGAAAATATATTAAATGGTGTTGTTGCCATACACCGTGGATATAAATCTGATTAAATTGTATACAAAATCACAATTTTAAATCTTTAATAGAAATTTTTGGCAAATTGATCTTACTCTATCTATAAATTTTAAGGTTACATGTACAATGTATCAAATAAAATATAAGATAAATTTAAAAAATTATGAATCAAATTTAGAAAAATTTAATAATGCACGTTATACCAAATTTTATTTTTAAAAAAATTAATGTTTCAAAAATAAAAATAATTGTTTATTAGAGTAAAAAAACATTAAAATGTTTTCTTCTTTAAATTTTATATCGCCAAATAAACTTCATTAGAATCCATGATGTTGTTTCTGACGACTTATATTGTGTTTCTGTAAGAAAGACTTTATTCTGGACAATAAACCTTTTATATTTTGTGTGAGAACCTCGTAATTTTTTGGATTTACAAAATTATAGGTGTGATTTACACTGGCATGTCCAAATCCATCTATTCGTCTAAAGGCACTATTATATGGCCTCCAATTATTTTTATAAATACTAGATCCAGAAAGTACATATTGTAATATTAAATTTATAATTATATCTGTATTTCTATTTCCTACGGGAACAATAAATGCTTTCATAGTTCCTTCTCAACACCAGTTATACATAATTGACCATTTATTAGTGTCCCTCGATTATTTTTGCGCTTAAAAAAATAAGCTTTCATCGATCTCAAATATTTTGGATACCATCAGTATTAAACTACCTATTCGCTCGCTTGTGTCAGCAATGTATTCGCATATTATCCCTTTAGTTACACTAAAATGAACACTAATTTAATTACGACTTATGTTCAAATGATATGAAATGTTAAGATAAGAAACACCATTGAAATATACATTATTTTTACAGTAGTATTGAATTAAACGGTAGATGCTTGGAAAAACAGTTAAACTGTATACTTTTTTAATTTTTTACACTCATTACTGCACGATCAAAATAATCAATCTACGGAAGCCTTCCAAACCTTTTATAGGCCTACACGAAATGCCAGGACTGCTATTATTTATAAGTAGGGCGTCTAAAATGCAATTTTTTGCAATTATTATGATTTAAATGCAATAAAATTGTATTTATTTTTTAACCTTGATATATGTCGAAAAAAGGAAGAAAGATATATTCTATTTAACAAAATATGTATCACTTTATAAAAATGAATTTATACTAACCCCAAAGGGAGAGTTGTTTTGCAAAAGATGTTCATGAGTTGTTGACTCAACAAGAAAGTCTAATGTGGATTCACATAGTGAGACAAAAAACATATTAACTCAAAAAAAATCCAACTATTCACAAACCATTTTCCCTACTAAAAGCGATGATAAAATAAAAAAATTAATACAACCATTAGTGGAAGTAGACATTATGCTCCATAAATTACTAAATGATAGCTTTCAAACTTTTATTTCTTAATAAAATGGACCAATAATACCAGCTTCTACCGCATAATATCATGTTTTTGATCTTGCTTCTGAACATAAATGAGAATCGATAAATTACTTCGAATGTGGTGATATTTTTTTGGTTATAGGCAAACAAAAAGGAAAAAGTATGTAAACTTACTTGCTGCGAGTCTAGAAACTCCAAATAAAATTTTTGTTATCGATTGTATTAAGCTTAGTACGAATCCAAATTCAATTATCATAGAAAAATTAGTTTATGATGCAGTTGAAAAAATAAACGTTAAAAGAAAAAGTTTGGCCCTAATCATATCATACGCAGCTCGCTTCATGGTTAAAAACTAGTGAAGAGATGAAGAAAAAACCGTATTTGGTACATTTTTTATGACTTGTATATTTGTTTCAAAATGTGGCTATGAGAATAAGAGAATCGTTTTAAGGGGTGGATTTTGTAATTACTTCTATCAAGGCATTAACTATACAGAATCGTACAATTTCAATGATGTTTTAAGAAATAGGAATGCCGCCTAATGTAATAATAACATGTTGGTCTAGCTGGTTGAGGGTCATCAAATATTATGCTGATAATTTCCCAACTATAAGAGAGATAGTTCTGGGTCTCAAAGATAATGGAATTATCGCTTCAAATGCAAAGAAGGCTGTTTTACAATCAAATATTATCTAAGATCTGTTTAAAATCGGATGTTCTTATTGTTATTAAATTGAAATTTCAGATAATTTTGAAGGATCTAAATATAATTTCATGACTGGGTACAAAATAATTTCAACATTGGATTTTAAAATTGAAAAATCCGATGTTAAATCGTATATTAAAGCATTATTAGAAGTAAAAGACATTCTAAAAATCGAAATTTTGGATCTAAAAGAAAAAGTGTCGACATTAAAGTATGTTCTTTTGAACAATTACCCACCGAATTCTATATTAGTTAAAAGAAGCTTTTCGATGTAAAAGAATCTACTGGAAAAAGAATTTATCCTTCACGGAAATAATATTTTTAATTATTTTTTTATGTATTACAATAGTAAAGTAACAGCTTTTGATGATAAACTGGTAGAAAAAAACATTGTGGAGGATAGCACGGAGAATGAAAAAATAGAGGAATCAACTGAAAGTGAATTTAATTTAAGAAAGCGTGGTAAAATATAAATGCAAGTTTTTTGTAGATTTTAAATGCAATAAATGCAATTTTGTCGAGATTTTAAATGCAATTTTTGGACGCCCTATTTATAAGTCTTGTCCTTCCAAGAAACTTATTTTGAGAAAATTATGTTGACATAATATGTTCTATGAAGGGTTGCGTTATAGTTAGTTCCAGTAAATCATCGTTTGACAAAATCTTTTCCTCATCTACTATTTTCTGTGATCTTTTTTTCTTCCCATTTAAACAAGTAAAATTTTAAAAAAAATGCTCTAAAAAAAAATGCGCTATAACGTGCATGAACCGAAAAATTTTCTGTTTTTAGCTTTTAAATAAGAATGCAAGGCAGAATTTTCTTATAAATAGTTGATTTATATGGATAAGCAATTTTAATGATGGTCTAGTGAAAAATCCTATTGCATATTGTTAACATCTTCATTTTCATATTTTATGTATAAAAATAAACCAATTCATTAATTTTTTGAATGTAAAACAAAAAATACAATCATAAGTAGGTTTTATGGTGGATGAACAAATGGTAGCTGAAAGTGATTATTATGAAATATGATGCAAGGGTCTGAAAGAAACTTTATTTTTTATAGTTATTATTCAATAAATCCACAACATACAACATCTTATATACTACATAAATGAACATTACTCCCAAAATAATACAACGCTACTACTAAGTTAGGAAAATTGTAACATTACAAGGCATCAAACCTCAAAGCATTACATATGAGCCAAATGAACAATAAACTTCAAATAAAAAAGTTATTCAAAATTGTGCTCTACAATATCGTTTATCGGAATTCTCCTGCATATTAAATGGATCGATGCATCTAATAGAGCCAAAGCTGTTCATTAATCCATCTGATACATGTTCTAATACTTGAATTGCCTTTCATTACATGACCTAGAAATGGTACATGGGACTTATACAACATCCCCTCTGGCAACGAATTGTACTTTCAGCTATCAAAATCGCCACTCGCCAGTGGTTTTCGAAAGAGAAATTATATTATTATGCATATATATATATATAATTGAATATTAACTATAAGAATAAAGTTTTTATTTGGAAAGTATTGTTGGTTTAGCTAGCATATAAAATTTTGTGGATATATTGAATATTAACTATAAAAATAAAGTTTATATTTGGATAGTAATGTTAATTTACGTAGTAAATAATATGTTGTATGCTGTAGATGTATTAAACATTAACTTGAAAATAAAGTTTTCCCTCCTAATATTAAAAATAAGTATAAAAATAAAGTATCTTTCAGACCCCCTGCTTCCAATTTCATAATTAACACTTTAAGCGACAATTTTTCCTGTATTTGTTTAAATTATTACTAAAATTAAGAAACATTTTTCTGATATTGAACAGAAATTTCAGTTCATTTTAGAAATCAATAATTATTTTAATTAATAAATTATTTATAAGTTTTAAATTTTTAGTTAAAAACTTTATGAAATCCATTTTATAATAGAATAAAAAGTATTCAAATATTGATAAAGTATTGAACTCGATATACTTATTAATATTTTATTAGAGGTTTTGTGAAGTTTTAAACTTAATTTTATTATCATATATAATCTTACTAACAAATTTTAAGTTAAATAGTTTTATTATTTACTTTCAATCTTTCATATTAATATAAATGGGTATTAGATATTTTTTCACTTTTATCGCGTATTTGATCATTAAGATATACGAATTTTAATTTACATTATGAAATGAATATTAAATGTAAATTAAAGTTGTACGTTTATGATTTAAATTGAAGATTAAATATTTATTCGTATGAATTTCAGAATTATATTTTAACAATATAATAATTTAAATATAATGTAGTAGTACAATAATTGCATTTAAATGGTTTATAAATTTTATTTAAGTCTAAAATATTTACTACAATTCAATGCTAATATACAAATTTTAATAATAAAACCACATGTTAAAACAAAAATTTATTTCAAACTAATGTAATAAATTTAGGTTTTAATATAGGAAAAAAATTGCCTGAAGTTCCAAAATTTCCAAATCATAAGTCTGATATAATTATTTCTTTTGAAATAGATTTTTTAAAAATAAATTGTATTTTTAGACTAATTAAGAATACTTGAAATCTCAATTATTTTTTAGGTTGTTTATTATACCATTATAAAATTGTTAGAAGAAAATGAATTTATTTAAAATCTAATTTGATTATAAAGAAATAATTTAAAAAGGTAAAATTTATGAATAATGAACCATAAGAAATATTTATTGCATTACTTTTACTATAATTTTTTGTTTTGCTTTAGAAAAAATTACAGAATTCAGCTGTTTCCAGGTTACTTTAATATTTATAAACTAATTTGTTTCTTAATTTATTAGTTGTTACCTCAAGATAAATTGAAACTATTTATTTAGTCCTTCTCACAAATTTAGTATTATCAAATCTAGCTAATATTTAAATATAATTAAAGATTATGTAATCTTATTATGAATGTAACATACCGTAAGTACCTATATTTTTTCAGAATTGACTTTTCATCATTTTAAATTTAAAAAATACATATTTTTATAACGTTATTGAATTATATATATGAATCAATTTATTTAAAAAAATATAAAAACTTACACTAATGTTTCAAGGTATATTTGAAAGACAAACTAATTATAAAATCGATTAAAGACAGAATAATTCTAATACAAACAAAAAATTGAAAAAATAATTTTTAAAATTATAAAATTTATGGAATGTTTAATGTATCTAAAAAAATTTATTAATAATATTAATAGTTAATACCAGAGGTGTCCAAACTACGGCCCGCAAAGGAATTTTATCCAACCCGCGAGACTTTAAAAAAGTTGCGTAAACATAAATGTAGTATGCCACGTCAGAATTTATCTCGCTTTTTAAGGATGCATTCGGTTAGAATGACCACAGTAGTACGCTCGAAAATATACAGTTTGGCTTCAAGTTTTTTCGGCAGTCGGTATGGTGAGTAACGCGCTCAACTAAATAAAAGATTTTGCACTTTGACTTTGCGATGGATGTGCTGATCAGCAGTTTCATCAAATTATAGTTGTTTTAAATTTGCGAGACTGTTCTTAAGTATTGCCGTCTACGGAAATTACGTATATTTTTTTACAGTTAATACATTATATGTTGCAATGTTTAGATTTATGTCCGATTATAATAGCTAGAGATTGTAAAAATATGCGCTTCCGTAATTTTTTCATTAATTGCATTTTTGGTGTTTTTGTAACGTATTAAATAAAGAGCTTTGCACAAATATTATAATTAACAGGACGTTGAAAAATTTAAACAAGTATTCTGCCTTAACAGAAATTATAAAAAGTGAAATTCGCTTTATTCGTAAATAAGTGCCTCTAAGTATACAAAAATACCTGATTTAAAAGATATTTCTGAATTTTATGCAAATGTTTGTCTTGAACAAAAAAATTGCTTGTTTTAATAGGGTAATTTACAACCAATTTGGGCCTCCAAAAAATCCACCTTTTATTCCGATATAGAGAAAACAAAAAGACGGAAATATGCTAGCATGAACGTATTTTTCACCTTGAATCTAGAATTATATCATTCAATTTTACTGAAAAGTCCCGCATTTTCGATAATTTTAATCGTATTTTTTCGACTTCTAATAATAACGATATTATTACGTAAACATTATTTTAAAAAATTACCCATGGACGAAAAAAGAAGAAAATTAGATGACGAGTGCTGCGTATTTAAAAAAAAATGGGGATTCAAATATTTTTTTGTGCGATCAAAATCAAAGAATGGCAAAGCTATGTGTGTAATTTGCAATGAAACTGTTGTGTAATGAAGGAGTACAATTTACGCCGACGTTATATAACAAAACATGATGCAGCTTACTCCCAATATAGGGACAATCAGTGCACAAGAAAATTTGAAAAAATGAGTCTTAGTATGTCATTTCAGCAAAATTTATTTCGAAAGTCAAACTCGGAAAACAAATCTTTGACTTAAGTTAGCATGAAAGTTGCATATTTGTTAGTGAAAAAGGGAAAACCATTTATGGATGGAAATATTATTAAAGAGTGCATGATGGAAGCTGTTGAAATTTTGTTTTCTGAAAAGCTTAAGCTTTTTAAGACTATTAGACTTTCACGCAATACTGTTGCTCGTCGAATTGACGAAATTGGCAATAATACACTTCACCAGATTACCGTAAAAACGCAGCGTTTCACTCACTACTCTATCGCGATTGACGAATCAACCAACGCCAGTGACACCAATTAACTTATGGTATTTTTTTGTGGAGTTTACGAAGATCTCAATGGCACCCAAGAATTAGCATCGATTATCGGCTGCACGGTACTAGTGTGCGCGAAGATATTTTTAAGGAAATCCAACAGAAGTTGAGGAAAATGCACTTGGACTGGAATCGACTGCAAGGTGTGACAATTTACTAGGGGGAAGAAACATGTCAGGTGCAAATTTTGGGGTTGTTGGGCTAATAAGAAAAGCATTTAAAAGCGCGGGAGCAACAATACAAATTTTTCTGCACTGTATTATGCGTCAACAAGCCCTATGTGTAAAACATGTCGACATGAGCTGCGTTTTAAAAACAGTTGTTTTTGTCGTTTCTTTATCCGATCACGTGCACTCAATCATTGCCAATTTCGATCTTTCCTCAGAGAAATCGAATCTGAATCTGTCGACTTGCCATATTATACAGCAATTCGATGGCTTAATTGTGGCAAAGTACTACTGCAGTTCTTCAAGCTACGAAAAGAAATTAAAATTTTTCTTGCGGAAAAGAATAACCTCGAGCCAATTTTATTAGATTCAGAATGGATTTGGAAATTAGCAATTTTCCTAGATATAGTGACACACGTAAATAACTAGAATTTAAAGCTGCAAGGACAAAACAACTTAATTTGTGATTTATTCGAGCAAATCAAAGCATTCAGAGTCAAGCTTATATTGCTCAAAAATCACATTAATAATCGTAATTTTCACATTTTACGTGCTGTGAAAAATTTAGTACGGAAACTGACGCAATATTTTCAACTTTTTTGCAGTAAAAGTAATCGCAGATTTAAAACATCAATTTCAAACCCGTTTTTCTGATCTTGACATAAACTCAAGGGAAATTAGTCTCTTTTCAAAATTCATATGAATGCAATGTTAATAATGTTTCAAGCCAGTTTCAAATAGAAATAATTGATCTTCAAGCTAGCGATCAAATCAAGAGCGAATATAATGAAGGAAATCTGATCGAGTTTTACAAATTTTTAGACGAAAAAGAGTTTCCTTATTTAAATCAATTGGCTAGTAAATATATTTCTTTGTTTGGCACTACATACGTGTGCGAACATACATTTTCTAGATGAAATATCTCAAATCCAAGTATAAGAAAAATTTATCGGATGAACATTTTTAATCATTGCTAATTATTAGCGTTTCAGATCTAAATCCGAACTTTGAAGAAACTCTCCAGGAAAAATCACAGTTCCACCATTCTTATTAAAGGTTACCTGAATTTTTGTTATTGTTTATTTAATAAACGTTTATATATCATTTTTAGAGCCGTAATTTACTATAAAAAAATTCAAGCTACCTTTCTTAAAATTTTTTTTAACTTAAATATGTACAATGCTTGGCCCCCACTGACGAATTAAATCGTCAAAAAAATTCGCTAATCAAAAAGTTTGGACAACTCTGGTTTATACAATGATGTTGAAGAACAAAAAATATTGATAAAAAATTTATTTATTAAAAAGTTAAAATTTTAAACATAATAATTTTAATTTCAAATTTAATTAAAAATATGATACTGAATTATACTGTTGATTCTACCTGTGTGTTTAGGTATACTTTCACTTAAATAAATATATTATTAATTTTTTTATATGAATGTTTCTATTCTTAAGCCAATTAATTTTGTTTTAGAAAACTTGTTTAGTGACTATATCCAATTTAATTTCATCCTTAAAAATTATTTTATTCTAATTATAAAGTTATTTAAAGTTTTTATTATTAAGTTTAATTTTCTGTAATTTGAAAGAAATATTTTCTTGCTTTTTACTTGTAAGTTGAGTTTTTGCAACACCAAATTTTAACCCTTATTTAAAATAGTAATTTCAATAATTTTTAGCTTTTGTATTCTCTTGTTAGAATAATATAAATTATGATATATCTTTTTACTGTTTTGAACCTATTTCGATATATGATATTATTGATTTATAAACATTGAACTTTCTTAAAAGGGTAATTTGCTTTTTAAATATATCCATCAATCTATTATGTACGACAAATTATATTGAATTTTAACAAGATCAATAAATTATTTTCTTAAACATCATAACTTGGTTGATAAGTTAAATCACTTATTTTCTATTATCATTCGTTGTATTTTAACTCATGCTGACTGATTATTAGCGATTTATTATAACCAATTTTTACTCCTTTTTGAAGTATATTAATCAATACTCTTAAAATACTATAAAAGTAATTATAATTGAATCCTATTACACGCCTTCTCTCCATAAAGTGTTTTTGGACTATATATTGATTCATATAAAGGAAATTTAAACTAGAAGTGATAGTATTTTTGTTACTTTGATCAAATAATATTCTTGTTTTATCTAAAATGAAACCATATTATGGTAATAAATATAATTAAAAAAATTAAAATTTTTATTTAATTACTTATATTTCGAGAGGCTTGCTAATAAAAATGGGTTGGTTTTTATTAGATTTATAGAAATTCGAATGCAAAAAAAATTCTCAATTAATATTTAAAGAAATTTGTAAAATTTTGAAAATTAGTTAATGGTTAATTTAAAATTTGTTTCGCAAAATGCAGACTTAAATTTTATTTAGTATTTTTATTAAATTTTACCCAAGGGATAAAAAACTTACTGATAAATGTTGCATATAAAAGTATTTCTGTATAAAATAAAAAAAATAACTCTATTATATAAACCTGGGCTATACAGAATTATGTATAACTCATTTAAATGTTAGAATGATATTTAAATTTATTGCAATTATATAAATATATGTGAATTAAAAGTTACAATTAACATTAATATATTTGTTTTTAGAATTATTTTAGTTTTTTATATAGTTAATTAAACTTGTTAAAATATTTATTTTAATATACCCTAACATCTCGAATATAAGCGGCACCTCGTTATTTAAAATTATATTTTAATTTTTTTTGTATAAGCTACGGCTTATATATAAGATTTTAGGGTATTTTGATCTAGTATATAAGCTTTACCAAGCTTATTAAAAATAAAATCATCTTTTTTTCGTATAAGCCGCGGGTAATATACGAAATTTTTGTTTAATTCAAAATTTTAATTGAATATTGTAGTTATATAATAAATAAGCTGTTAGTAAATGAAATATATATTTAATTTTGAAAGTTAATAAATAGATACGGTATAACATTACAAGCTGGAAAATAAATTCATCTTTAACATTACTGGTAAATTTTAGTTCATTAATTTAATTCAGATTAAAATAACAAATAAAATGACAATCACCAATCTCTTTTGAATGAACTGAAAAGAATAATCGACTATGGAATTATTTTTAAAATTTAGGTGTTGTTACTACAGGGTCTCTTACTCTATTTTGACAATGTTTCACAAATTTTTGATAACACCTTACCAAGTTTTGATAAAAATAATAATTTAAAAAAAAATATTTTTAGCCCAAATGACGAAAAATACTACAATTATTAAATCAAAAGAACTAATTTAATAAAAAATGAGTTAAAAAATATATTTTGAATAAATTTTAAAACTTAGATTGTAAAAATGACCACAAATTAATAAAATTTTAATAAATTCAATAGTAACATGGAATTTTAAATTTTGTGAGTTATAAATATAGCTAATCTAAGCCTAAGCAGTATTTTTTGTTCCATTTACCTTAAACCAAAAATATTTTCAATTTTTATCTTTTGATATTTAAAAAAATGATTGTAATTTTTAAGGACCATACCTATATTATATTAGAAGAATGTTAAAAATAATGTACAGTACACTCATTTAATATTATGAGTGCTTGTCCCAAATAATGGAGTATTATTAAGGTATGATAAACGGTTGTAGGTATTATAGTATCAACTAATAATTATTATTATATGGTAAAATCTATTAAGACAAAACCCAAAGATCTACATTTAGTTTCTACTATAAAATTATTGGGTCAAATGTAAAATTTTCTTTCCTTGAAAATCAAGTTTAATTTTTCCCATCTAGGAAAAAAAATCAAATTAAAATTTAAAAAAAATATTAATGGTAAAGTTTAATTAAATTCGTGAATACTTGAAAATTGCCATTTAAAATATTTGTTTTAAACATAAACTTATTCAATTATGATTCCAACTCTTTAGCAACAATACCTTTTTGTTTTTAATATGGTATTTTGCCTTGGATCAAAATGACTCAATATTTTAAGTTTTGCCTTTTGTAGGAATTACGAAATGATTTGTATGGTTAACTGTATGGCGAGTGTAATTTGTATTTGTTGATAGTAAACTATAAGCTATCCGTTCGTATCTAACATTAATAATTCCTTGTTTAAAAATATTTACAATTTTTCGAAGAAGGGTACCAGTTGACCGATCATTAACAAGCATTAAGTAGATTTTTGCTGATATGAATGAGTTCTCAGCTATTCCAAAGACCCAAAACTCATTTTCTGTTGTTCAGCCTCTGTGATACTTCGTTTAATGACAAAACAAACTTGTTTCAACCCAGTCAACGACCCCTAGACCGCCAAGTAGTATTGGATTTGTTACGAAGTAGTTTTTGCAACACTAATTTTTTTGAAAAATATAAACAATTGAAGTTTTTAAATTTCAACCTGTCGCATAATTTCTTTTTGTGTGTTCGAGCCTGCCCATTTCCAAAAAAGCAGCACACACACATTTAATGACTTATTGAAATTATTAAAGAAGGAATAAGATCTTACTGATAAATACTTTTTGTACCCAAGCCATATAGTCGTATAGCATCTAAATACATCTTTAACACCGTTACGGGTATATGTAAGCTCTTTCATCTGAATCGAGCAACGTTCACATTTTGTTATCCTTCACAGAACAAAAATCATATGTATTCTTACCAAATCTTAAATATCTCCACGAGAGAAATGGTTCAAGAACATTTGTTACTAAAATTAGGAGTCAATTTAATGTAGTGATTTATAAAATTGGTTTATTAAATATTTTTTAATAAATGATTCTATTTTTGCATTTTTATTTCTTTAATAAAGGCATTTTAATTAAATTTCTCGGTTGATGTCGGGTATTGGGGGGGGG
>CAKKLC010014163.1:0-10582 GCA_918559645.1 Ceratonova shasta
TACGCGGCACTCGTCATCTACTTTTCTTCTTTTTTCGTCCATGGGTAATTTTTTAAAATAATGTTTACGTAATAATATCGTTATTATTAGAATTCCGAAAAATACGAGTAAAATTATCGAAAATGCAGGACTTTTCAGTAAAATTGAGTGATATAATTCTAGATTCAATGTGAAAAATACGGTAATGCTAGCGGATTTCCGTCTTTTTGTATTCTATATAACGGAATAAAAGGTAGATTTTTTTGGAGGTCGAAATTGGATATAAATTACCCTATTAAAACAAGCAATTTTTTTGTTGAGGACTAACATTTGTATAAAATTTAGAAATATTTTTTAAATCAGGTATTTTTGTATACTTAGAGGCACTTATTTACGAATAAAGCGAATTTCACTTTTTATAATTTCTGTTAAGGCAGAATACTTGTTTAAATTTTTCAACGTCCCGTTAATTATAATATTTGTGCAAAGCACTTTATTTAATACGTTAAAAAAACACCAAAAATGCAATTAAAGAAAAAATTACGGTAGCGCATATTTTTACAATCTCTAGCTAATATAATCGGACATAAATCTAAACATTGCAACATATAATGTATTAACTGTAAAAAAATATACGTAATTTCCGTGGACGGCAATACTTTAAGAACAGTCTCGCAAATTTAAAAAAACTATAATTTGATGAAACTGCTGTCTAGCACATCCATCGCAAAGTCAAAGTGCAAAATCTTTTATTTAGTTGAGCGCCTTACTCACTATACCGACTGCCGAAAAAACTTAAAGCCAAACTGTACATTTTCGAGCGTACTACCGTGGTCATTCTAACCGAATGCATCCTTAAAAAGCGAGATAAATACCGACGCGGCATGCTACATTTATGTTTACGCAACTTTTTTTAAGTCTTGCGGGCCGGATAAAAGTCCCTGCCGGGCCGTAGTTTGGACACATCTGAGTTAATGCAATAAAAACTTAGTTCTAAAATTGTTTTTATTATGAAAATTATTTTCCCTCTATAATTCATACATTACCAATTTTTGTCCTTTAAGGATTTAAAGATGATAGTTTTCTGTTAATTTAAAGTTAATCTCATTAATTACTTTAAAGGATAAAAACAAATTCTTTAGAAAATTATTTTTAATAGATACCTAGAAATTAACCATTAGAGCTGTTAAAAGAGGTTTGGAAATCCATGAAATAAATCAATCTAAGTTAAAAAAGTTAAAGGATATTTTTTTATTATAAATTTGTTTTTATTAATTAAATGAAAATATTTATAAAATACAAAAATAATGGATTAAAATATTATTGAATGAAATGTTATAAAATTTCAACTCTATCTTTAGCAATTTAATAAATATAGTCTCCATACATAATAATTCATTTTAAAGCTTTATACTCAAATTAATGCTATTATAACATATTTTTTAAAAAATTTTTGTTTTCTTCAGTGAAAAACTGCCAAGTAGTCAAGATTATAAGTCTGCTCGATTATGAATAAATTATTTACAAAACAAATTTTTATATTAAAGCTAATATTCATCCAATGTTATAAAATTATAATCTTTAAATCTTTAACTACCTAAATAAATTAATTTTTTTTTAAATAAAATGCTATCAAATCAATAAAAGACTTTAATTTCATTAAATAGAAGAGCTTCTACAAAGTTGATAAGATTTGCTCTTTATTATATTTTTGATGTTTTTCCATTTTCTTTAATTATCCTATGAAAAAAAGATTATGTCGTTGTAATATTAAAAACTTGTGAAAATCTTAGCAACAAACATATGAATAAGCTAAAATCATAAAATTAAAAAAAAATTTTGAATGGCAAATTTTTTATACAATTTGATTCCTTACAAATAAGATTTTTCTTTTATTAATATCCTTTAAATATAGTAAGGAAGTGATAAATATATAAATATAATGGTAAAGAACTATCAAAGTATATTAAAGCTTACTTTAAAGGTAGTGTAGGAGAAATCGAGACTTCTAGAAAAAAATCACTCACTCTTGTAGGTGCAATATCTTTCGTTGTTGGGAATATGGTAGGTTCAGGCATATTTGTAAATGTTGCAAGCTCAGCAAGTGCAACTCCCAAAAGTCCTGGAATTTTATTATTTATTTGGCTTTTAGGAGGAATAGTAGCTCTAGTTGGGGCTGTTTGTTATGCTGAATTATCGCTTTATTTTGGAAAGTCTGGTGGTGAAACAACCTTTCTAGGAGAGGTCTTAGGAAAACCATTTGGAATTACATACATTTATTCATATAATGTACTTGTAGCTTCTCCATCAATAGCTTTTGGAGCTTTAACCTTTGCTAAATATCTGTTGATTGCTATAGATAAAGATAGAGTTTGGGATATTAATATAGAAAGATCTTTAGCTCTCAGTCTATTATGTAATTAATCTTAAGAAAATTTAGTTTATATTATGCTTTTAAACCTCGTATCTGTAACAATTCCACAAAAAATACAAATAGTCTTTACTATAGCTAAAAGCATTGGTCTTGGTGTTATAATTATAGTCGGGTTTGTTTATCTTGGTAAAGGTGGAACCAGACATTTTAAAAATCCTTTTGATACTACAGGATTTAACCCAATCACTCTAACTTTTGCAATTGCAAGTTCTTTCTGGTCATTTGAAGGCTGGTAATTATCAAAAATGTTTTAGGAACACACTAGGGCACATAGCTGGTGAATCAAAAAATCCAAAAAAAGATATTCCGTTGGCATTTGTAATAGGATTGTTAATAGTAACGTCATTGTATTTACTGACAATTTCTGGTTATATTTCAGTCATGGGAATGGCTGCATTAATTCAAAGCAAAACTATTGCTGCCGTATTCACATAAACTATTTATAGAATCTTGGTTTTATTGCTTTTGGACAATATGGATGGATTATGTCAATATTTATAGTATTATCAACTATAGGATTTGTAAACGGGTATTTTTTTGCAACATGCAGGTAAATAATTTTATTTTAAAAGAATAACACTTGTAGCTGCATTTGAAGGAGAACTACCAAGTATGTTTACACTAGTTCATTCTAAAACAAGAAGTCCAATTATTGCCTTATTGGCTTTGGTAAAATTTGTTAAAACATACAGCAATTAACGTCAGCAATTTTTTTATTTGTTGATTTTGATGCATTGATTGCTTACAGTTCTTTTGTTTCATGGTTATTTTATTTTATAGCTATGGTTGTGCTATTCTACATTCGTTTTAAAAGAAAAGATTTACATTCAGGTTTTAAAGTAAAATAATAGTAATTATTTAGGTTCCGTTGATTTTTCCTATCATTTTGCAAATAGCGGCGGTGTATATAATATTTATGACATTCTGGGATACTCCTCTCGAGTGTGCAATCATATTGGGGTATATCATAATAGTCTTGGGAATACATTTTGTTCCAACAAAAATATTAAATTTCTCAATGGCAAGAGATATATCAGGTAAAACATATAAAATTTTAAGGAATGATAACATATGGATTAAAAATAGGTTTGGATCTAGAGCCTGCTGTCTTGGCCGACATTGGAAACGAATAATCTAAACTTGAATCGTAAAATACCTAAATATTAAATTTTCATGAGACATTAAATAGCTTTTGAGGTAAATTGTACTAATTACAACATTAAAAGTTTATTTTGGGCTTCGTAAGACGTTTAAAATTCTTAAACTTAAGTTTAATAGAAATAAGATTAAATAAATTTATTGTTTAGAAATTGGATTTATGTCAAGAAAAAAAAGTTTCTTAACGTCTTCAAAATGTTATATAAAATAAGATAACAGTATGATAGCTAATTATTAACTTTTAAAAAAGAAAAAGTGTGTTATAAAGATCCTTTTTAAGAAATCAAGTTAATAAATTTGTTTTTATAGAAACATCCTATTTCAATACTTTATTTGATTTGACTACTTTTAATTTTAATATTAATCAGCTTTTACTTTTAGGAAACTGGGGATTTTAATAAAAGGTTTAAGTATTCAGAGTAACTAATAATTTAATTAGACGCGTTTAATTTCTAAATATTTAATGATACTGCTGTACTAAAAACTATATAAAAAAATTATTTGCTACATAGTACTTAGAAAAAAGTCTAATTTATTTTAAAAGATGAGAATAAAAAAATCAGTTCAGTGAAAATTAAATACCAAAAATGCTATCAGGGAATAAAAATACAAAAAAAAAAGCAATAAAATTGAAAACTAAAATTCAATCTTAAGAATTAGCTTATTAGTAAATTAAACTTTTTATTCCAAAGTCAAATAAATTCAGTCAAAAAATTTGCATCTACGATTGGCATCTAAATTTGACTTTTATTCCCTTTCTCAACTTAATTTGATATTCTAGTTCATTGTTGAAACTCTCAACTGGTTGCATTTGTACGTTCGTTATAGAGTCAACGAATGTTTACTTAAAATAAACTGTGGAGTGAGTAAAATTTAATGTCCTCAATGCAAGATAACTTTTAAGTAATCGGTGTGGATAGATAAAAATTCATAAACACGTTAAATAATAATTGGAACAAGTGTAGATGATTCCTTGTCCAAGATCACTTCAGCCTACACATGTTCAATAGCTTTGCTCATTTCATAAGGCTCAATAATGCATATCGCGTTAGTTTTATTTCCTGGGAGTGTCCACGATGACTTTAGCACTTATAATTTAGCATAGTCTTGTCAACTTGGACAATATTATTTAATCCTCCCAATTTGTGCATTTCATTTTTATCTTTTTTTATTAAAACAATTAACTTATTAACAATCTTTTTGTAGGTTGGCCTACTTATTCCAAAAGTTTTAATAATACTATGGCCAATCTGCTTTCTAGCTATTCTGGCTAAAATCCCCGTGTTAACACGGAAACTTTCATTTAAATCACTAAAAAATGAATTTGCCAATATAGAAGTTTTGTTATATATTGATATACATTATTTTTTGAAGCACCGCCAACAGTATTTTTCGACACAGCAAGTTTTTTTCAATTTCATTGATAGTTTACAAGTTGAACATTTCATTTCGTATCTGAGCAATTTGTTGTCATTATAAGTAGTTTAATAATTCTTCAGCACTTGATTTTGTAACATAATCTTCAAATTCGTTTATTTTCATAACGCTTAATTTTGTTGTTAAATAAATTTTCACTGATCCGAAATATCTAACTTAAAAATCCTTTTTTTATTAAAGAACAAAATTAAGAACGACTAGGTTGTTACTACAATATTTTAGAATATTTACATCAGATATATGGATGTAATTTTTAGAAATTGTGTATATTTGTTTAAATATTATCGATTTAACATTTTCCTAACAACAAAACTTGGTTTTATTGCAATCCCTAATTACGTCAATATACCATCTATTTTTACTACTGAAGTAGATAAATTAAGTTGAAATATTTGAAAATATGATAATACGGTTAAAATGACAACTCTCTTATAAGTCAATGTTTCTTAAGTTTACTTTTTCACTTAGTTCCTGTTTGATCATATACTAGAGCTATAAACTTTTAAATCTTACTTTATATTATGTCCAATTGACAAAAGTGAAAATCAGGTTATTTTCTTACTGACTATTATGACTTTGGATAAGGTCGATTTTTCTTAAAATATTCTTTTTATTATAAAAGACTTTTGTCAACATATTCCTATTTAAATTATAGTTGTTTTTATTTGCTATTATATTGATAAACTGACTAACCCCTTTCTATGTTCCAGGCTTTTTTACAGAATTCGTTCCTATTTTCCAAACTCCTCATTATTATATATTTGGAAACTTTTACTGTAATAATAAATGTTCAAAAAGGTGTTTGTAATCATGAAAACAAATTATGAATATAGTAGTCAACTTGGGCAATCTACAGATGGAAAATCAAAAATGATGATGTTTTATTAAATAAACAAGTAAAATATTTGATCTAGTATGAATTATTAAATCTTATTTTATATTATTCAATCACACTATACAATATGTTTTTACTTTTAATAAATCCACCATTTTTAATAAAAACATTTAAGATTGCCATTCGGATTTAAATTGAAAGTTTTACAAGAATCTATATGGAAAAATAATATGAACAATATAATTTTTTTTATTACTTGGCAGGACTATCTTGATATGATAAATGTTTAAATTTTTTATCTGTAACAATATAAATATCCAATTAAATGAAACATTATTATGCCCACAATGATCCAATATTCACTGGTATAATTGGACTATCTCTGTTTTCTATATTCTTAGAAATGTTGACAAAAATGAATATATTAATTGCCGTGACGGGCTAATGGTATATTTATAATAATAAACTTTAGCATCTTAAAAAAATAAATATAAATAAATTATGGAAAACTCATATATTAATATCCAATATAGTATCTTGATAAATAATATGATTAAAATAATTTGACTAATGTTTACATATTTGAATTTTAAACGATTGTTAGTTACAATTTTTACTATTTTATGTTTTCTGTAATAAATTTGTAATTTTATTACTAAATATGATTAAAAATTGTATTTTTGTATAAGGGGTCTTTAAGTATAACTAAAAATTAGAATGATCAAGTTTTATAACTACGCTAGACATTTATTTTAATTTACTACTTAGGTTTTTTAAGAATTTATTAATAATATTAATTATATACATTCCAATTGAGTCTGGATGAAAATAATCAATTGTTAATGAAATGATAATTGATATATTTTTTTATAGTTTCAGTACTCTTTAGTTGACTTGGATCATTAAAATAGCGCAAATATTTGTAGTAAAAGGAGCTGTAAAAGGTTAGTATGAACTTCTAGCTACGTTAAACAGATTTGCTGAAATTAACAAGAAAATGGATAATTATATCTTTTTTATATGAAAGATAAGTTTTATGGAGTATTCAGTTCAACAAAATATGTCATTCATGTTTAGCTTGATTGAATTTAATAATATTTATATGTTATTTTGATCTACCATTTTAAAATAAAATCTAAACTTATACTACATAAATTGATTCAATATAAAAATATAATCGATTTCTTATGAATACTTAAACAATTCTTTTCATTTTTCTGTTATTAGTTTACGTCTCTAAATAATGTATTTTTTCAGATAGTTAATTTACTCATGCTAAAGCAGCGAACAATATATGTACATAGGGTTTTCTGAATGTTATAAAAATTTTTGCGATCGTTATAATAATTATTGCAATCAATATCTGAAACGTTGCAATCAATAAAATAATTGTTGCAATCTTTATAATAATTGTTTTAATTGATATCATAATTGTTGCAATCAATATCATAAACGTTTCAATCGTTATATTAATTGTTGTAATCGATATCATAATTACTGCAATCGTTATAATAATTTTTCCAATCAATATCATAATTGTTGCAATCAATATCATAAACGTTTCAATCGTTATATTAATTGTTGTAATCGATATCATAATTGTTGCAACCGTTATAATAATTGTTGTAATCGATATCATAATTGTTGCAATCGTTATAATAATTTTTTTAATCAATATCATAAACTTTGAAATCGATATAATAATTGTTGCAACCGTTATAATAATTGTTGCAATCAATTTCATAAACTTGGCAATCGTTATAAAAATTGTTGCGATCAATATCTAAAACTTGGCAATCAATATCATAAATACAATAATAAAAATATCAAAAAGATCCTTTTTTATCTCATTAATAACCTGATTTGATTCCGCACATAATAAATAACTTTACATTATCCTATAAAAGGCACCACAATGATCAGTAGAAATTTCATAAAACTTTTGAGCTTTCAATGTTCACAATTCTCTTTCAGACTCCGCTTCTGCTGGGATCACACTAATTTTTCAAACAGAAATTTTTTTTTCTATATTGGATAAGGATAGTGCAAATATGGGAGATACACAATTTTAAACGAGTTTATTTCTTGGTACTTTCGCAAACCTCACTAATGATGGATTGGGTATTATATGCATTATAAAGACAGGTAAACAATGCCTTTATTTAAACACGAGGCATTAATTTCACGCAAGCTTTCATTGAAATTTACCCCATTTATAGGGCTTTCATGAATTTTATGGTAAACCATACCATATTTGTTTATGGCTGCTACAACTGTAATGTGTTTTATTTGGGCAGCTGGAACCGTAAGTATGCAGATTACCTTCTCACCTGTCTTACTCGGCTAGGTCTAGTAACAACTGCGAGAAAAACTTAATCTTTAAAGATAAAGATTTTATCATCATTTTCGATTTCCAATTCACGATAACTAATTACATAAGCTGCTCTTTGCTCAATAGTTGTTTCACAATTTCTTCTTTCCGGCACCAATGTAACACGTTTTAAAGTTTAATAGAATTAAGAAAATGTCCTATTTATTGTTCTACTGAATTCCTGTACACCATGTGTTGCACAAATCCATTCTACCATTAACCATAGAGTAGCCGTACTATTCTCATTTACAAATGCTAAACACCTTTCCTTGATAGCTGGGGTTAACTTGGTTTGCTTATCACTATTCTATTTGTCTAGAATTACTACTCTTGTTGTCAAGTATTGTTTTACGATACTATTATTAGTTTGGTAATTCAAATTGTACATTCGTCTAATTGCCGCAACCAAATTACCTTCTAGTTTTTAGCAACTATGGGCTCTCTATCATCATTAGAAATATTACGTTTCTTCCAAATAAAGCATGAGGACTTTTTTTTGCCACGCACCACTGCCTTCCACCGTTCATGTGTTCTCGCCATTTACGATCATGGTTTTGAAATTGAAAAATATTTCTTCGTTACTAAGAGTATGTAAAGATTGGTCAAGCTTCATGGGTATGCGGAATTATTTGCATTTATATTTATTTTAATCGATAAAATATGCCATTTTTGTTTAATGAGGCTTTTTATATATTATTTTTATTTATGATATTGATTGGAACGTTTTATGATATTGATTGCAACAATTATGATAACGATTGCAACAATTATGATATTGATTGCAACAATTATTATATTGATTGTAACAATTATTATAACCATTGCAACAATTATGATATTGATTGTAAAATTATTAAAACCATTGCAACGTTTATGATATTGATTACAACAATTATGATATTGATCGAAAAATTATGATATTGATTGCAACAATTATGATATTAATTACAACAATTATGATATTGATTGCAACAATTATGATATTAATTACAACAATTATGATATTGATTGCAACAATTATGATATTGATTGCAACAATTATGATATTAATTACAACAATTATGATATTGATTACAACAATTATGATATTGATTACAACAATTATAATATTGATTGCAACAATTTTGATATTGATTACAACAATTATGATATTGATTACAACAATTATGATATTAATTACAACAATTATGATATTGATTGCAACAATTATGATATTGATTACAACAATTATGATATTGATTACAACAATTATGATATTGATTGCAACAATTATGATATTGATCGAAAAATTATGATATTGATTACAACAATTATGGTATTGATCGAGAAACCATATATTTAGAATTTTAATATAATTTTATATTAAATAATATATTTTACATCAAATTAATCTTTTTATTATTTGTTTTATTTAATTATTAAGAATATTAATATTATTTTATATTAAATAATATCTATAAATATATTTTAAATAAAATTAATTTTTTTTTTATTATTATTAAGAATTTTAATAGAATTTTCTTATAAATTACAGAGTATTCATTTCAAATTAGGATTTTTTCATTTCAAGTTCGTGTCTTTAATAAATATAAAAAAAATAATCACAAAATTTTTAATTAATAATATTTCTCTTTTCACGTAACATAGTCCTAAAATAGGCGGAACAATCTTCTTGTTTTATTGTCAGTAAACCTTTGGAAATGAAAGATTTAAGTTCTTTAATATTTTTCGGTTCCCTTTGCATGATGGATTGTTCCCATTTGCAATAAAACATTTCAATTGGGTTCAACTGTGAGGCTAAACATTACTGAGAGGTAAATTTTCGCACATTTTCGGAATCATGACGGATAACGAATTTTTAAAAAAAAATAACAATTGATAATATTGATAAATTGTTAAAATTTGAACATATTTACTTATAAAATGTATTAAATTTTTAAGAACTTTAAAACTTCTTAAAACATCCAATATATTGTGAAATTTGTGGCGCTGAAATGATTATTAATAAACATAATTGTAAATATGGTTACATTTTTCCATGCATAAAATGTTTAAAAAAAATCAATAAGAACATGTTCTTATTTTAAAAATTCAAATCTTAGTTTAAAACAAATATTTTCAATTATATTATACTAATGATATTTCCTGTTACAAAACAATTATGAAGCAATGTAATATCGCTAGTTCTCAAACAGTTTGTGATTGGTTGAATTTCGTAAGGGATATTTATCTGAATTATTTTGACCAGAATAGAGAAATGATTGGGGTTACGGTAATATTGTCCAAATCGATGAGACTAAACTTGTTCGTAGAAAGTATGACGTTGGTAACTAACGAATTTTTAATTTAAGGGAGAATTCTCGCAAAC
>CAKKLC010014174.1:0-14924 GCA_918559645.1 Ceratonova shasta
GAATCTAATAAATCTGAATTATTTATAATTTCAAGCAATTCTAGGAATTTCATTTTGCGCATGCGTACGGGCCCCCAAACTACATTCTTACCTAAAACTGTCGTTAATTTAAAAATTTCACGCGTCTGTGAATGCTATAGATTTGAATTTCAAATAAAAATAATTAAATTAAATCTAAGTTTGTTTAACATTTCAGTATACACGCGCACGCGCTTAATATTTAATTTTTATCTTATTTTTTCTATAATATATTTTTTTATAAAAATATCAAATTTAGTTAAATTAATAGATTTTGCGCATGATTATATCTTGCTCTTAGAACAAATGACAACAGGTTATGAGGTTACAGGGAATGATGAAGATTGTAGGGAGCTTATTTTTCCTGAAGGTAAATGATAAATTAAAATTTAAAAAGAACTTAAAGATGCGTTTCCTATATTCAACGATGAGGCTTATGATATAGTTAAACAACGGAAAGAGGATGAAGATTATGGAATTAATTCCAGTGACAGACAAAAAATTGAAACTACCATAAATTATTTAGACAAAATGTGCAAGTTTAGTGATGGAATTTCATCATTTGTTCGAGAGTAATATTTTAACTATAAAAGAATAATAACCTCAGACGAAGATATAATATTGCACCCTTTTGAAACAGCCCAATTAGCCAATCTTGTTCCTCAATCTACAGATGAAGCATATTCGTATATACCAAGGTAGATTTTCAAAACAGTTAGTTTGAAAAATAAATTTCAGGATGACGAATATCGATTATTGGATTTAATAGAAAAAATAAAATCCAATATAAAAAGATGAATGATTTTTTACTGTTATTATTTAATAATCATAATAAAATTTTGTAAAATAGGGTTAATTTCCTTATTCAAATACCAATAAACCATATTTCAATTAAATATTCGAATTCTAACAAAATTTTAGGAAAAGAACAACCTAAATTGATCGGAGCTATTAATTTATTTTTATTTGTTGGAAGATTGAAACAGTGAAATATTTTTTTAGTTTAAGTTCAACATTATGCAAATATTAATTACAAGAAAATAAGAAACAAGTCATAAAGAAAATTAAAATGATATTTGTATTTCGATTGTACAATATAACTAAAAGTGCAAGAAAACTTTATAATTTATATTTAGGAAATTAATGATTCATAAGATGGAATATTAATTATGGTTAGTGGACGAATAAATGGGAAGAATCACCTTTGACTAAGAAAGTAAATGTAGATAATAGTTTAATTTGTCAAAGAAATCTTTAATGGAGTGTATCGTTGATATTTTAGAAATATGGACATAAATTTTTATTTGAAGTAAAAATTTATACATAATATTTTAGTGTGACTTGATAAAAAATATATCTAAAAGTTCATTTCCAAAAAAGTATGATAGTTAATGCATATATAGGGTTTTTTGATCAAGTTCATCCTCTTTGTTATTAAGTTCCTCATTAATTTTTTGGGTCAAGTTTGTTGCATTCAAGTTCGTCGCAGTAAAAATAAAATCTCTAAAATTTATTGAATCATTACCTCCTTAGCTAATGACTTGTTTAGATAACGTCTCATTTTAATAGACACGCTGTTGCAAAGATCATCTGATAAGATTTTAAACGAGTTCAAAATTCCCTCCAAAAGGGATGTCTTTGTCCTCATTTTAATTATGTTAACACGATCTTTGCAAATAGAAAGGATGGTTGCCATCAGGTTAAGGACAGGGATTAAGGCGGCAGTTACTGCACATTTACATTCCGAGCCTTAAACTCTGACATAAACGGCTATGCGTAAACTCGAGCCAAGTTCCAGTTTGCGTAAAAGTGGACCCTAGTAAAAAAGCCTATTTATAATAATTTCGTTTCAATCATTTTAATGGATAGAAAAATTTTAGAACTATTGTTTTTAGATAATCAATGTCGTAAAATGTTTCAAACTTCATAAAGGCTTCCCGCATCAGATCTTTTTTGAGGTGTTTTTTAGCATTTGAAAATTTCAATAGCCAAATTTCTGGAAAATACTGTTCCTTTACCAATTCGGATCCTAAACTTAAAATACTCGGACTTTTAATATCATTTATATTATTCAAATGTCGATGAAAGCCTTCTAAACTATTTGAAGTTCTCGCAATATTGTTTAGTGTTTTTACGTAAACGCTCCAAAAACAAACACTTATTATTATTCTGGAGGTTGTCAATATATTCCAGCCTAAACCAATCAAATAATCATTTTGGTTTCTGTGCAGTTTTCGTTGCGTGTATAATAGTCTTCTAATTTAATAGAATATTCTTCAACTTTTTCTGAAGGAACAAATGCTCGTGCCAAAATCAATTTACAATCAAAAGATAAATTTTTTTTTGTTTTGTAATGCTTTAGCAAACCCATTGTTTGAAATCTTTTCCATAATATATGAGAGATGAAATAGACAACCGTTCATTTCAATTTTTTGGAAAGTTTCTTATTAAGTGAATTTTACTTGACTGTTCAAAATCGATGATTATGTAATCAGTAGGGCAACCAAGTTGCAATTTTCGCAACTTTTTGCAACTTTTTTTTGCACCTTCAATGAGTCCAAATAATTTCAAAAATCAAAGTTTAATACGTTTATTTATTTCAAAGTATTATAAAGAATTTTGTATTGGCCCAGAAATCTCGCTATTTTGTTCTCAATGCTGCTGTAAAGTTGATTTTAATCGTAAATCTTCTTTTGAAAAACATAGAAAGAGCAAAAAACACACAGAAAATATTCTTTTGCTTGGAGAAAAGTCTGTTAAAAAACAGACTTTTCTCAGTGATCCAAATGAAGAATTCAATTTAAAATTAGTTGATGCACATTTATCAGCAGACATCCCATTTTCTAAATTTTGAAACAAGAAATATATTGAATTGTATACTCGTATGGGATATGAACTTCCATCAGAGTTAACAGCAAGAAAATTTGTTGAAAAGCTCTATGAGTCTAAGCTGAAATCACTTAAAGAACTATTTTTTAATGAAAAATTGTTTATTATATTTGATGAATTAGAAATTAAAAGTAAAAAATACTACAATACTCTTGCTGGATTATGCAGATTACAACATAGAATTTTTTTGATAAATTCAGAAGAAATAGAAGAAGCTGTAACTTCTTCGATAGTCAATAAAGTGATTTTAAATTCTCTTAATATAATAGATGTTTCATTAGATAATGTGGAAAGAGTAATTTCTGACTCTGCAACTTATATGTCAAAGGCGGTTGTTGATTTGAAATTAATTTATCAAAATATATTTCATAAAAAATGCTTAGCACATCTAGTTCATAACTGTACTATGAATATAAAAAAACATTTTCCTAATGTAAATGATTTAATTATTTCAAAATGTAATGAAATAGGAAAACCACCAGCTGTTATAATTACAAGATGGTCAAGTTGGTTAAAAGCGACAATGTATTATGCTGAACATCTTCCTTTAGTAAAAAAAATTATTGATTCGTGTGAACTAGAAGGTATTTTGACGGAAAAAGCAAAGATATCAATAAATTGCTCTTCTTTAACATACGAGTTAGTTTACATCAAAGTATGTTATGAAAATTTAATCCCAATTCTTGAGAAAATTGAAAATTCTTTTTATAATATAAAGACTGGCTATGAAGCTCTCAACAATCTTGATTTAAAATCAGATCCTGCAAGCATTCGAAATTATCTTTAAAAAAGACTTGAAAGCAACGATACAAAAACTTTGGCTTTGATGAATAATCCAAACATAAGCCCTTCTAGATATTTGAAATTAATTAATTTCCCTACGACATCTATATCAGTCGAAAGAAGTTTTTCTATGCTTAAAAAACTTCTTGCAAAAGATAGAAATTTCAGTAAAGACAATTTCGTAAAATATTTTTTTTGCTATTATAATTCTAAATTGAATTATACGAAAATATTTAATGATTCGAATTCTGATGAAAAAAATATTAATAACAATGATAATTAAAATAATTATCTTATTGCTTTCTATTGTTTTAACTTTTTTTTAAATATTTAAAAATTTACACAAAAATTGTTATACTTATTTAAAATCGATTTTTTCATTTTTAATTGTTTTTCCAATCTTTAATGAGTTGTTTCCTTTTTAAAATCTAATTTCAAATTATTTATTTTTTGCAACTTTTAGGTTGCCCTAGTTATAATAGTAGTTTCTGATGCTACTCACCTAGAAATAATACTGTTTAATGTTGTTGAATTCCTGTTTGCAACAGGAACTAAAAACATTTTTTTGATGAGTCTGCTTATGCCTCCAACCACCAAATATTTTTCGTTTACCATTCTTCTTTCGATACGAAGCTTGTTGGTAAATATACGAACTTCATCAATTTCTACAGAATCACCTTCTCCTCCAATCTAGAGATTCTCTTCTTGCTTGGTTTTATGAATAACACATTCTTTGATTTTTTCGAACTAAAACATAACTGTTACTTGTTTTACATCACAGTCTACAGTACTCGTTTCAATGCTCATACGTGTAGCAAAACACCAGATAAGTTTTAAGATCTTGCTTATACCAATACGGCTGTCACTTAATATTGTCTGAGCATACATGTTGCTGGGTTTTCTACAATCTTTATTGCAACATCTTAATCGATTGATTACGCCATGCCTAGTTTATCCGCTTTCGATGCACAGTTTATACCCACAACTCAAAAAACGTAACCCAGGTATCTTTAGTAGACCCAATGACACGGCAAAATCAAATGCATCTGATTCAGTTTTAGTCTACTCTCCAATTCTAACGGAATTCATTTTGAGGTGTGTGTGATTATTGATAATTATATTAAAAGATTATTTTTTTTTATAATTTTTTAAATCCCCCTCCCTATTCCTAAATAATAATCAAAAATTGTTTTCTTCATTTATTATTTGCTGTAACAAATGTAGACAGAATCACTATTTTTTTAATTAGTTACGTGTAATTTTGCAACTTAAAGTTTTTATTTACATACACCTTGTCAAGTAAAAAAGACTTTTATTTTCTATAGTATAGATCAAACTGTTGTTTGAAAAGTTTTCTTGTTTGTAGAATGCTTTTCAGCTTTATAATGAATCATTTTAATTAAGCATCTTTTTCTCAAACATAATTTATACTTATGAGATTTTAACATGTTTAGATTATTTTAATATAATTTTGTCAAAAATGGGGGGACTTTTGATTTTTTATAAAAACTACTAAAAAATTATTTATGCTTACTGTATACATTTTTAAGATTAACTTTACAAAGTAATTAAAATTTACATTTAGTCATTATGAATAAACTTTTTAATGTTATTTAACGAATAATCAACTAAAAAAGCCAGGAATACGTATATTTAACCAATAAGTTACACTAGATATGATTTTTAATAAAAACAGTGTAAATTTATAGGTTTCATAATTCTAAGTCTTATATAAAATTATGATTAATAATATAATTTATTCTAAAATGCTATTTTCTTTTTGATATTTATCTTATTGTAGCATTTAGGAGGATGTTGCAACTCTGATGTTGACATTAATTAGATTCATAAAAAATTTACTATAAATTCTACTCATCATCACAAAAATGGAATAATTGGTTCTACTAGGCTTATAGCTAATTTTCTCGTTTCAAACGTTTATAAATTCTAAATATTGAATGAAACTTAAAACATAAATTTGTTTTAAGAATAATTAAGTTTATAAAAATTTTTAAATTGTACCTTATTGGTCTATTAAATTTGTCAATAACAATTTTAATTGTTTTTAAAGTAAAATTATTTTACATTATAGTTTACATCAATCAAAATAATTAATAAAACTTAAATTGAATAATACGGTGCTTAGATATTTTCTGTTATAGCAATATTTAATTTTAGAACTCTGAAATATACAAATTTCAAAATAAAGTTTGCTTCTGGTTCGAATCATTTTTTAATCCTATTAATGTATTATAAAAATAATAAAATCCACTATTCTGTTAATCTATTTGAGTCTAATAAAAACATTAATAATCATTTATGTTATAAAAGTTTTTTTTATTCTTTGACATAGCTATATGGTTGTTTATTATACTTCCTACATATAAACAAAGGGATCAATTGTGTTTTTCCCCCCGGAGGAAAAACGCAATTGATAATTGTTAATCAGAATTGATTAAAAAAATTATAATATTTCTAATCCTTGAAATTTTTTTATCCATAATGCGTCCAACTTTTTTCACTCAGGTAATTGAAAGATTATGCTTGGGAATTATAAAAAGCGTAATTGAGTACCTGCAACAGAACGGAATTCTAATGAATGTCTACATTTGTCAGTTTTGTTTTTGTAGCTGCAATTTAGTTGCTTATACGAGAAATAAAGATTGATGGGCTTTTCATTGTATGACCAGAGGTTGTACAGTGTATAAAAAATACAAAAGTGTAAGAGAAAAATCCATCTTTGAACGATATAAATTTTGTTTAAAAACAGGATTAAAATTGTTGTGGAAATGGACACTTGCACAGACAGATGTGGGCATACGTCAAAAAATTGATGTTCATGAAAAAGTCTTAATTGACTTTTTTGATGATCTAAGATTACGTTGTGTTGAATATTTCAAATGTAATCCAATTAAACTCGTTGGACCGGGTGTTATATGTCAAATAGATGAAATTCTATTTAGGCATAAACCCAAGTACTATCGAGGTAGGGCAACAGAGTCTAAAATATGGGTATTTGGTATCGCTGATACTTCTTTTTGTCCATCTAAAATTGTTGTTATAATTGTACCTAATAGAAGCGCGCAAACACTTTTACCTTTTATTCAAAATGTTTGCCAGACCGCAACAATTATACATAATGGTAAATGGGTAACATATAGAAATATTGTGTCTATGGGATTCAAACATATGGCAGTCAATCACAGCCTTTATTTTGTTGACCCAGTTTTTCCAGTGCTCATACGCAAAATATAGAATCTTGTTGTGCCAGGCTGAAGCAGATAATAAAAAAGAAGAAGGGTGTTCTTGGGGACAAAATAATGTTGTATTTAAATGAATGGACGTGGAAATAAAAGTTTTTAATAACGACTGGGATGAGCTTATAAATTTATTGTTTATATTTAATTTAAAATTTTTATTTAATATTTTATCAAACGTTCTTAATACTTTTAGTGGGGGGGGGACGCAATTGATCCAAACAAAGCATTCTTAGATAACTACAATTTATTAAATTGTTAATTCAATATAGTATATTTTTAAATACTTTTGGTATTTAAACTTTAAAAATAATTTACTTATTAAAATTTTCTTATGTAAAATTGTATTTTTTCACAATTTTTTAAATTAGAAATAGTTATATTCATTTAAATAATACTTTAGATTGTTCGAGTACCTAACATAAATTATAGGGTTTATGGATAAATTTCATAATCTTTGCAATTAATTTTATAATCTTTGTAATCAATTTCATAATTTTTCTATAAATTTCATAATTTTTGCATAAATTTCATAATTGTTGCATCAATATCATAATGGTTACAATCAATATCATAATTTTTGGATCAATGTCATAATTGTTGCAATCAATATCATAATTTTTAGATCAATGTCATAATCTTTGCAATCAATATCATAATTTTTGGATCAATATGATAATTTATCCATAAATTTCATAATTGTTGGAACCAGTATCATAATTGTTGCAATCAATATCATAATTGTTGCAATATATATCATAATGGTTGCAATCAATATCATAATTGTTGCAATCAATATCATAATGGTTGCAATCAATATCATAATGGTTGCAATCAATATCATAATGGTTGCAATCAATATCATAATTTTTGCAATCAATATCATAATAACTTAATTATTTTATAGAAATAAAACCTCATGAATAATTCTTCTTTTTATAATAATATTAATGGAATTGACTTGAGTTCAGAAATGGGCGAAGAACTAAAAACATTATATGATGATGAAATGTCTCTATTAGAAGGTACCAATTCACAACTATTCTCACGAGGACAAGCTTTTATAAATTCGAATGTAGATAAAAACAAAGTACCTCGTAAGGTAAAAAAACATCATATCTATTGAAGATAGGGAGCAAATAAATCTTGAGTTAATGGAAGGGATGTCTGTATGTGCTATTTCTAAAAATTTTTGAAAAAAAATTATCAGATTACATATAATATTGTCAAGAAATATTTAAATGGAGGTAAAATACATCCTGAGAGCAAAGATGGATATAGACGCTCAAAATTAAGCACAAATGTTAAAGAGAATTTATTAGCCTATGTAAATAACGAGTGTATAAATACTCCAAAAGAAATATAAGAGTGGATAAAAGTTACACATAATATTTGTGTCAACAAGCACAATTAATCATACTCTTTAATAATCTCATTACACGATTCAACGTGTAAGATTAGTACCAGAAGAAGAAATTTTCATACAAAAATTGAAATTTGAACTACATATTCTAGTAATTGTCGTGCTTTAGAAATTGACAACCATGATAATAATTTTTTTTAGATGAGGTGAGATTTTCAGTTGTTACACGAACTAGCAGAGGAAGAAGCAAACAAGGTGAATCAACCCATCTAAATATGTCGGCAGCAAGAAGTATAAATATCTCCATCATTGCAGCTATGAATAAATATGGTATGCTATAACATTTTATTTATGAAAGGGCTGTAACTGGTGAAGAGTTCAAAAGTTGTCTTAAAGAAATGAATTAAGGTTGTCTCCATTTTGGCATAAAAACACCTATTTTTATAATAAACAATGCTCGCATCCACATGTACAGAGAACTCGTCAAAGACGAAGAATTTTCGTTAAACCAACTTAGATGCTTCCCCTTAACCAACATTTAAAAGTCCCATTTATAAGGTATTTTAAGTTTAGAAAAAAAACGTTATTCGAAGTAATGCACAATACAAAGTCCAATTGACAAGGTATATTTTTGAAAAATTTAATTAGATTACATCTGAACACTGTTCTGCTTTTTATAGAAACTTGATGAGTTATTTGCAGAAGGCTGATATGGTATAGGAAATTCTTGAATAATAAACTAACTTTAAAAGTTTTTAATTTAAGTTTTTATATGTTATTGATTGCAACAATTATGATATTGACTGCAACAATTATGATATTTATCGCAACGTATATGATATTGATCGAAAAATTATGATATTGATTGATATGATTATAAAATTTATTAGAATGATTATGAAATTGATCTAAAATCCTTATATTTTAAAATCATTTATATTATTTTTTTGAACTATTAATGAAAACAACAAGCGAAATTTACTGAATATTTCAAAAGTAGAATCATTTTAATCATAATAAAACAATTATTGTAGATCAGGAAAATTTTATGCTCTTGCAGGGTATTAAGTTTTCCTGATTGCAAAAAAATGTTTTTTAAAAAAATAACATCAACTAATGACAGAAGAAAATTTTTGAGAATTTATTGAAAATTGCAGAAGACTGAATTACTACAAAATCTAATGGAAAATAAGCTATTTTTTTAAACAAGTAAATTTAATTAGTATTTTACTGAAATGAGATTGGTTACCTTTGACAAATCTAAGGTAGTATGTGAATTTGAGGTGTAAAAATAGTAAGAGTGCACATAATCAAACTACTAAATCCTTATTCAGATCTTATTTTGTACAAGATATATCGTTGCTAGTGATAAAGACCCTAAATATTGTCTACTTTTTTTAAAAAAATAAATATAAAACAACATAAAAGACTATGTAGGCGTTTCTAGAGGGACAATAGGGCTCATTAAACAAAAATTGGTTGAAAGAATTGAAGATTATTTTATTGAAGATACAATAAGACTATGTCAGACCAGTGCAAAATTGTCAAACTAAACTTAATTATAATGTAAAATTCTACAGAGGTAGGACTTTTATCAAGCCCGATGGGACACTTATTATTGTAAATACTTGTACAACACCGACTATTAGATACGCCGAAATTCTATCAGATAGGAGTGCAGCTACTATACCCCATACTTAAAAGAGTCATAAGGGCAAGAACAACTACCCTATAAGATGATTGTAAGTCTTATAATTCTCTAAGCAAAGATGATGCATATATCCACGGTAAGGTTACACATAATTTTAATTTTGTTGATCCAACTACCGATGGACACAAGCAAAAAGTTGAAAGTTATAAAAATAAATTAAAGAGTAACAATAAAACACAACGTAATTTTTTAAAAACACATTGCCTGAGTTCTTGAATCTTTTTATATTTATATATAATTTTAAATAAAAGTGATTGAAAAGATTTAAGAATTATTAAAAGTCAATTTACTTAATTTTTATTTTTTTTCATACGTGGGGCACAAAGTTTCCATGATCCGTTAATCTTAAATAATAAGTAACATAAACCATTTAATTTGTAATATAAGGCTGAGTTCAAAAATAAAAAAATAAAGTATTATTGTTTTTTTGTTCTTGATATCCAAGACTCATGGTAGAAACTAACTCTTATATTAGGCTTATAATTTGCACTATTTTTCAATTTGAATACATATTATCAAAGAACTCTGTTTAAATTTCTTGGAATGTATACTATATAAATAAAATACTTTGTTGGATTAGATATTTTGGATCTGTGAAAATTAAATAATATATAGGATTTTATTTTCACTGTTACCGGTTTTTTGAATGACTTGTTTAGCTTTGGAATAACAAGTTTGATTTACTGCAAAACCTAATTCCTTTAATTGAATTTTAGTTTTCAATTTTATTGGTTTTTTTTGGTATTTTTTGTCACTGATCCGATATTTTTATTGTTTTTACAAAAGCAGAAATTAGAGTTAATAAGAAACTATCATAATATTGCATATAATTATTAAGAAATTCAAGAAACAACTTATTAATTAATAACTAAATAAATTGGAAAAAAATTGAAAAGTCGTAATTCTAGATTGATTAATAAGAAAATAGATATTTTATCATATTTGATTTAATTTAAGTTTTTAATAAAAAAATTTCAAAAAGCCTATTGACCAGTAAATAATTTATTGTTAGTACAAACTGTTTTTATTCAGAAACTAATAAAGCATCTCAATATCCTTAAAGTATTGAAAAAAATTATAGTGACAGTCAATAAAAATATAAAAGAGAATAATGGTTATAAGATTAATTGATGTGAAATCTTATAAAATTTCCAAAGATAGTTATGTTTATCAATACTAAATTTTATGTAATCTTTATATTTTAAATTTAATATATACCTTTAAAAAATTATTATAAGAAAAACAATCCTTAACTGTTTTAGAATCTTCAAGAAAAAATCTGAATTTATTATGATTCCAATGTATTTTTAATATCATATATTCCAATATGTATACAACTAGGTATTTAAGACTAAAAAATCTAAAATTTAAAATCCGTTTATAACTTTTTTTTTAATTTTCCAGTTATTTTACTGATTTTTTTTAACTCTACTAAACAATTTTCAGAAAAAGAATTTATAAAAAATATTCTGAAGAATTAAAGACTCTGAATGTCCTAATTTTTAAGAAATAATACAATCATGTATTGCACAAATTAATAAATGCATCATAAAATGGTCTAACAAAACAATCTAAGTTCTCAAACCAGTAAAATATATCATATCGTTATGACATAAATGACATGTGTTGTGTTAAAATGTTATATAAGTCAGGGAAATTCTGTTGTTAAAAGCTTTTTTGTCTTCATATCAATATATTTTACATACAAGTATGCAAAAAAGCTGTGAAAATATCCTATTAAAAATTATCGCATTCGAGAGAGTAGAAATCAATCAACTAAAATATCATCTTTTAAAGTGTTTTGAGCATATATAATTTAGTCAATTTCAAGTCAACTCACATCTATAAAAGATTTGAAACCTATTATGTTCATCAAACATAATTAAAATGCACAAAATTTGTGTTTTGAATAATTATCGCTAAATTTCTTAATAATAATTTTACTTTTTCTACATTGATAAATTCATCATAAAAACTCAAGTATGAAATAATCTATAAAATTATCGGTTATACTATATGTTGCAAACAAATTATAAAAATTTCTTCCTGGAATTTTAATTATTATTAGAACTTATAAATACAACAGTAAGATTATAAAATAAAAATCATGTGATTACGATTTCTAAACTTAATAGTCAAGTTACGATTGCTATGTTCAAAATCATATTTTTCTCTGTATGAACTTTTATTTATGATAAATATTTAGTTCAATCAAATATTTTGCAAAAATATTACAATAATTGAAATTTTTATAATATTATTGTATCATAAACCATCATTTATCTGTCTTGAAGCCTTTAAATATTAAATTTGATGTTTATTAATAAGATCCTGGAAAAAATATTATCAAAATATTTTATATACCACAAAAAAGAAATAAAATGTTATTTAATCAGCATTTTTTTTACAACTTTTTGAATTGATACTTAAGTTAGTTATCTTAAATACAAGGTTTTTACAATAAATTTGTACAAAAAATGTATTCAAGTGGCGATCCATCATACACTCTTCTAATTTGTCTTTTTATTAGCTTGTAACACCAATTACAATCTACAGATAATATTTTTTCAAATCCAGATCCCATAGCATTAAATAATTCAATTTTATTAAAACTATTTGCCATTTTCACATAATTTTTCTATTTGCTGGATATGATTTCGATTGGATTTAGACAGGGTGATTATGGTGGCAAATATAGTATTATGTGCTTGTTTCCCACAAATAAATTTTTGATATATTGACACTAATGAAAAGCAACATTTTTCATTACAAATACATATTTTTTAACTTTTTTTTATTTAAATATTGACAAAATTTCCATAAGATAGGTAATAAATTTATCATCGTTCAAAGCGGAACTAATTTTTTATTTTTAAAACATTTTATTTCGGTTAATTGCACAACAAACTAAAATATTCTTTTTTCAAAGCCCTGGAACATTAATAGTTGGTGTAATTCTAACAAGCACTCTTCCAAATTTCGTTCTAATACTTACTGACAAGTCTACTTTATTAAAAAAAATAATGTTTTCAATCGCATAATTTTCTTCAATTTCAGTATAATTTCTATCATAAATAAGGCTTTGGTAGATTATAATTTGGTTATTCCTATGTTTAGGAACTTTTTTTAAGTATTTTTAGTAAATATTGCATGTATTTTAAATGATTAAAAATCATTGTTTCACAAAAACGGATATTGAAATTGCTCGAAATAGATTGTGAAATTTAATTTAGTGAGAGCATGTAATCATAATCCACCAAACTTCTTATTTCCTTCGTTATTTTTTGATTCCTGGAACTTCCTCTTGTATTTTGATCACAATTACAATTATGCAAGTATCTTTTGTAAATACTACTTAGTGTTGTTTTAGGAAGATTTTCATAATTAGGCTCGAAAGATAATGATGATCCACTTTGCAATGCGGTTACATTTCTGTGTCTATCATTTAAAATTATTATATTGTAAGGTCTCCTATTTTTGACTGTTCTGGATTGTTTTTGCATTTTCCTAAATGTTTTAATTTTGCATGTTTTGTTTGTACAGATTTAATGTAAAAATCATGTAATAAAAATCCTTTAATGCTAAAAAATTTAATTAATTTCACATTTTCACCACTTTCTTATGTTTCTTTCGTAATTTTTTCGGATATTATAAATTTTAATTTAACCTTATCAGTGACAAAAAGACAAAAAAAATGGCACTTCTTCAGTCCCCACCCCCACCACATTTTTTTTAACAAAATTAAAAAAAATTAACTAAAAGTACAAATTTAAATAAAAACCTCATTAAGTAATCAACATATTTACAAAATAGAAACATTTCATTTGTTTTAATAAAGTAGATAAATTTCTTTTAAATGACTTATGAATGATCTAAATGATTTTTTAAATCTTTGTTTCCAAATGAATGAATATAAATGACTGTTTAGCATGCTTCTGTAGGTTCCAAAGTGAGCTTTATGTTTTTGCTTCAGCTTCTGCTAGACAGATTCAATATGATTTGTAGTTGCTCCAGTTTTAGGATCTACGAAATTCCGGGAATGATTCATATTATAATGAGTATAACCATACAAGTTAATGTTTTTATACTCTGCTTGACAATCTGTCATGATTATACTGCCAGCTAATACAAATTCTAGAATTTCGCTTTCTAACGTCACTTGTGACTTATCCAAAATATGAACAAAATTTCCTACTCCTGTTGAGAGATCATGCATTCCCAATATCCAGCATTCCTTAACGAAGTGCCCTACATTATACTTTCTTTTAATGAGGTAACATTCGTCTATTTCAACGATATGTCCCTCGCCCAAATTGCACAGGATTATTGATAAAACAAGTCATGCAAACTTCGTAAATGAAGTGGAGCCAGTCTACTAAAGTAGCTTGTGACTTTATTTTTAATTCGTGGGAAGGTTATCTAGATCAACCTTCCCACGAACAAATTTATAAGTCAATAAAATTATTGTACTTATAGGAAGGTGAGAGCATTCAAAGAAGGTATCTTTCCTACTGGATACTTCTTTTCTACAATTACGTGAAGGGCAACGGATGTAAACCTCATGATTTTTCCCATCAGCTCTTATTCTTATGATCATTTCCTTCCCAAAAGTACAATTCATCTCACGTCTTATGAGACCTAAATCTTGTGCAAAATCTAAGGCACGATCTTTAGTTTCAACATAAGAATACAGTTGAAAGATTGTTAATTCATCTAAATCCAAAGTTAACAATTTTTTTTAAATTTCAATTTAGATAACCTGATTACTTTGTTAATTATCAGTTACATTTTTTTAATTAATTAAAATCAAAACTTATTATTTAAAACTTATATTTTTTTTTGATTTCTAAAAATACAAATTTATTTCAATTATTCTTTTTTTATAAAAAAAATGTCTGGGGGG
>CAKKLC010014189.1:7203-22480 GCA_918559645.1 Ceratonova shasta
TTTGCGTTGGTAAGATTAATTAAGAAAATAAGTCAAAATTAAGAATGGATCGGACTTGAGACTATGATGTAATAAGCGAAGATGTCGAAAAGCTGTTTCAGTCTTCAATAATAACATTTTTGAAGTAGGAAACTTGAATATCAAGACAGTTTATGACTTTATGATGTTTGATTCTTTTAGAAAATCAGTGCGAAAAACAGCAAAAGAACCGATATTGACGCAATCGCGGTTGCTACTTACTTTAATTAATTCAGAAAAATTATTTTAGCAAGTTCTGAAAGTGAAACCTTCAATTAAATGATAAAATTGATGAATTTGAGCTCGATAAAACGCACATCTATAGTTTTTAAAAAAACCAAGGCTAAGTTCTTAAAGACCAAAAGTATTTAGTCATATGTATGATAAGCAGAACAACGTCTAAAATTAAAATGATGATTACTAGAAGACTAAGTAAATAAGTTTACCACTCTTTCATAACCTTAAATGCTAAAATCGGGTCAACAAATTATACTGATAAATGGAAAGAATATATTGGTTTAGATGCAAAAGGATTTGTGCATAAAACTGTAAATCATAAAAAAGAATTTGTAAATAGTAAAGATAGATTGATTCACACAAACAAGGAAAGATCGCGAAGAAGACTAAATTTCAATCTTATTAAAAATTTACAATTTGATGATGTGATTACTTGTGTTAAAGAATTTAAAGATATGTATAACCTAAAATTAAAAAGTTCCTCTTATAGATATGATTCATTAGTTAAAGTAATAAAATCTTATTTTTAATATTTTTTTCCTTATCAAAGAATTTTTGTCCCCCTCCCCAAAATTCATACATAACCCAAAGATTCTATTTCAATCCAGGAATTTTTTGAAAAAGTTAAAAATCAGTTACCATCAACAATTAATATATTGAGAGGTGGCATCTTAGATTAAAAAATTTTGTAAAATTTAAATAACCCAACTTGGCAAGATTAATTGATATTATCATAGTAAAACAGAAAAATAAGGTCTAAAATAGGATTATTTATTATTGGAGACTTAAATTATAAAACGAAAAAATTTCATAAATAAACAAATTAACGTATTCTTAAAAATTAAAAAAAAATGTTGAAACTATAATAATTGTTTGTGTAATAAAAAAAACAAATAATTAACAGTAAAGAAATCTATAATTCTGGTCAAAGTATGGAATTAATAGTTACAGAATTCTACCTAATTTATAATTTCTTGAATGCGATTACGACAATGAATTTTCTAGCAAGTGTTAAGTTAATAACAAATAAACAATTGTGTGAAGGATGCTTTGGTCAACGCATTTGCATCTTGTATTTGATAAAATTTGTGTTGGTTCTTACCGTTGGGTCTGTTAAAGACCGTGTACTTTTCCTTGCTCTTTTAGAAAATATAGTTTTTTCAGTGAAAGTAGATCGCCTCTCAGTACAATTTTGTAAATATTTGAGTGGTTCCAAACATTTGGAGATCGCTAATGAGCTATCTATTTATTAAGTTTTTCAACAATATGTAATTATATTTGTAATAACGGTGTTCAAATTGAAGGAATTGCTACCGATAAAATTTAGAAAATACTTGAAATCGACGAAAATTTATTTTCTAGATGAAATTATAACCGACGGAAAATTTTAAATCAATAGTGGCTTATTGGTATAGAGTACAATTCAAGAAATCTATTAATAGTCCCAGTAGAAAATTGAAATACCAAAACTATAATATCAATGCTTCAAGAGTATATTTTGCCTGGAACTACAGTAGTTACCAATGAATGGAGAACCGTGAGGACTTTTTATGAAATTAACCATCTAACAATTAACCACTGAATTAATTTTGTAGATCCGAACAAAAGTGAAATACACACAAAATATTGAAGGTCTTTGGTCAAGAACTAAATATAATATGCATAAAAAGGATGGAATTTCAAGATAAAGTAAAACTGATTATTTAATTCGATTTCTGTAAGAAAATTCGATATGCAAGCGCGAAATGATCAATGTTCTATTTTTTATGTTGAAACATGATGAGTAAATTTTAGAAAAAGCTATTATATTTTTTATGTTTTGCAAACACGGTTGTTTATTAATTTACCAAAAATTTAAAAATAATATTAAAATTTTTTAAGTAGAAAATGATAAAATAATGCAAATGATAGACAATTTTTTCTACATGTACAATATTGACCCATTTGTTTTTTCAATTTATTGATTTTAGGTTTTATTTAAGCGAATTTTCAAGTTTTCCTATTGGGCTAACACTATTCATTTATTAATATGCTAAATTTCATTAATTAAATATCGGCAATAGTGTTTTTTAACTTTATAGATGCTAATTAAGTTTTCTAAAAACTATAATTTTCTTCTGATTATTAATTGAGTTAAATAAACCTTTGCGAGGTCATCAATAAGAAATTAATAATCAATTTATAACATTTGGAGTTTTACGCGATCAATTTTGTTACTTCAAATATGATTTTTTATTTTTTAGTACCAGAGTATTTAAATTAATTATTTGCAGATTCAACTTGTACTATTCTACTTTTATTCATTTATATTGATATTATAAAAATTTCGATTATATAAAGTTATTCGTTACTTGCTAATGGTTAAAAAATGTCAGTAATTTTTTTAAAAAACTTCATTAGATAAAATTTTTCTGAAAATTAAAAAGGTGTATTAATTTTATTTCTACTATAACCATCATTAAAAATATTTAAATGCTTTGATAATGAAATTATTTTGGATGCACCATTAAGGGAAAAAAATAATTATGTATACTATATCTAGGTCTAACATATTTATTTCAAAATACTCAAAATATTGTTATCTAAATTAGTTAAGAAATGATGATAAAATCTCTTTCAGAAACAAAAATTTTTGAATTATATTATATCAAACTAATAATGTGAAGTTTTAAAAATACATAGAAAGATTAATTTTGAATCGTCTTGGTCGATTTTTATTCTAGAAATTTTTTTATGAGTTAACCAAAATATTACTCATTAATAGTTTTAAAATAAATTATGGAGATAAATTAAATTTATTTATTAAATGCTAAAATTTTGTGCTAGGATTCGATAGATTAAACATTATATAAAAATATTTTCATTCGATAGATTTTCTTAGTTGTTTTAAGTTTCATTATGCTTTTAATAAAGCATAATCATGTTTTTTCCTCTGAAAGTAAAAATATATCAAATACAATAAATGTTTTTTACATAAACACATGTAAATGAAATCAGTCTTTAAGCTGGTCAAGAATTGATTATTACTAGATGATTTCTATTTTTAACTAAATTATATAATTATTCTATAGTATATTGATTTTAATATTTTAATATAAGGAAATGAAGATGTTCATAGAATGCAAATCAACGACTCTTAAATATTTACATTTATCTTTATTGAGGAAAGATCAAAAAATCTTTATAATTTACTGCCATTATAGATATAAAAGAATTTAAATTTCAAATTTAACTTTCTAATTTTAATAAAACCAGCCATTTTCAAAATAATAGTTTCCAAACTAGATTTCCATTCAAATTACAATCAGTTCAACTGCTTTAATACTACTGAAAGTAAATTTTAAAATAAATAATAGTTTTATACAACATTTAAATATAGAAACTTAAAGAAACTTTTCTGTTTTAGTATTTTTAATGGTTCTTTTAAATATTAAGATCTTGTTTTCTTTTGGTAAACACTTATTTTTTTAATAATAATGTATTGAGAATCAATGACGAGTCTAAAAACATTAATTGATTGTTTAATTTAGATAAAATCCAAAATTTGCAGACTTCATATTTAAAAAATCTATTATATTCATCTTAACTTAAAAATTGAGTTTTGATAATAATTATTCGTTATTTTTCCCTAAAGATTTTTTACAGAAATAAATATCTAACATGAAAATCCTTAAAAAAAAGCTACAATTAATTCTGATTAAATTTTCAAATAATTATATACTTTTGAGAATTTTCGCTTACGATTTTTAATTTTATATGTTAAAGATATACAGTCCTAAGTAACGTAAAATACTATAATTTATTATTAAGAATAAAAACTTATTTAAGTTTAATTTTTAAAATTTTTATAAATTTATTTTAATGCATATATACTTATATCTAGAAATAATAATTCGATAGCGTATTAATTGCATTTATTTTGATGTAAATTATGACTTGAATTACTCGCTTAAAATTTATTGATTATTATATTAAAGTTATAAATATTTTAAATAAACATCATATTTGAGATATTCAACCAATCATATCCAAAAATAAAATAGGATGAATGAAAACGTAATAAGTTTTGTATAATGATTTTTCTAAATAGACAGAACACTAACTTATAAGTATATTGCAATTTTTATTAATAATTGATAAGTAATATTTTAAACTTAACAAAAAAAGATTATTAGTTGATTAAAATCAAACAAACGAAAGATTTATTTTTATAAATCCAATATAATAATTATAAAAAGTAATGTAATATAATTTTATTATGAAAACACAAACATCTTTCTGTAATAATACAATTTTGCATATTTATGTTATTTTCATCTATAAAAAGATATGTAAATGTATTTATTCAATTAATAGTTTATATTCTATTACATAAAACACAAGGCATCAGTAATGTTTTATATATACATACAGTAGTACCACGATCTACGAGCAGCTCCATCTACGAGATTTTTGACCTATAAGATGGAACTCGCAGCAAATTTTTGATCAAACAACGAGCTGAGGTTTGAGCTACAAGATGGGCAAATTTTGAAAATTTAAGATTTTGAATTTCCCGTAAACAGGTGGCTAGTTGGTGCATTGGCCACTAATTGGCGCATCATTGCCTACTGTTGTTTACAAATAATTAAAAGTAAACTAAAATTACAGTACAGTATTGTAACTGTGTGATTCAAGTTTACCACGGTATCCATGCACTTTATCCTCCTCCTGCTCAGCCATCGCTACCGTAGCTGATACAGTATCCATACGTAAGTACACATAGAATTACTTGTTCAATGTCTATTTTCTTCTTATCTCTTTCTATTTATGATTATTTAAACTGTATTAATAGGTTTGTATGAAAAAATACATGTCTTTTTATATAATTCAGTGTTTTGGGGGAATTTTAAAGGGTTGGGACCAATTAAATTTTTTTTCTTTATTTAAAATGGATATAATTCGATCGAGTTCCGAGATGATCAACGTTTGAGCTTGGTTATGGAACGAATCAATCTCGTAGCTCGAGTTACTACTGTATGTATATATCAATCATTTTTAGCTATCACACATTTATTTTCAGAATTGTAACATTTTTTTCTTGAATTCTCATACGAAATTTTGTTACACATTGTTATTTACATAAAAATATAATTTTTATGTTCAAAATTTACATTTAAAAATGGATATTTTAAAGGATGAATTTTAAAATATTATAAGTAATTTAGATACAAGTATAAAAGTTTAAAAATTCTTAATAATTTAGAAAAGATGTAATAATTGAACTGAAGTTTTTAATTTTTTAAATTTAATCAAGAATTTTTGTTTTTCGAATATAATAAAATATAGAAATTAAATCATGAAGAGGAGAGTAATTATAAAAAGTTGAATACAAAAGTTATCAAAGCTGAAGATTGTAATAAAATTTGAATATTGAATTTCGTATTATATAGATTTATTAGATAAAACATAAAAAAATATAATATATAATTATATATAATGACTCTTCAGTAAAGAAAAAAATAGTTATAAAGGACCTCCGAAAAAAATGCCAGAATCGAACCTACAAAAAAAATGTCACACAATATTAAATAAAAAAATAAATTAATGATAATTTAAATAAAAATTATAATAAAAATAATCAACACATTGTTGACCGGCAATTTTATTGAAAATTTATTTCATGACATGGGCTATTATTTCATAATTGGATGTGGCAGTAAAACTATAAAAATAAATTTAATAAATTTTATTTATTATTCAAATTTTAATATTTGTTTTTCGTATGATAAGCAGTATAACAATCGTTTATGAGTTATGGTACACAACAGCTTTTACAAATATATCTAGTTTTGCTTCGTTTTTGCTTTAAACATCATACACTACGCACTCTAGTCACATTAGATTTTCCTAGCAGTGGTTTTTTTTTAAAACGTGGTCTCTTACTTGTCTGGAAAGCCTGAATGGTTTGTTTTTATAATGAGATGTTTAAGTGATTCGAGAATTGTCAGATGCAACGCTATATTCTTTGAAAACCAAACTTGTCCACTCTCTAGATATTTTAGCAGAATTTTGTTGTATTTTATTTTATTTTCTAGCAGATTAGTACAGGACAGTTTATAAGCATTAAACAATGTGCAGTTTATCAAAATAAAAGCTATTTTGTTGCTCCACTATAGACTTTCTTATAAAATATAGGTGTTTGCTAATTACTGAACTGCACGATCTAACCTTTGATATATTAATTGTATTGCAATACAAAAGTAGGTTTGATTGTGTTATATTCAAAATTTTTGTTCTGATTTCTACTTGATTTCATGGAAGCATCATGAATAGTTTATATCATCCGTACTATTCTTAAATCCTTTCAAGCAATATAGATAACAAGTTCCTTCCGTAAAACATTCTATTCTTCTCTGTACAGACTTTTGGATTTTCTATCAGGATCTTTGGTAAACTACAGTTTTCTCGTACGATACCACATACTAGTGTTTTTTTCTCAGTAATATTTTGGCTATAGATACATTATTATAATAATTGTCTTGATATATATATATATATGATTTCACTGACCAAGATACGGCTCTAACAATAACAATTTTGTTCCATGCAGCTTTCTGCCTGTTTTCAAATAGATCTAGAAGTTGCATACATACCCACTATCTCTTTCACAAAGAATTCTAATTGAAATTCCATATTTCGTTGTCTTGATGGGTTATATGTCCTAAAGCTGATTCCGCCTCTGTATTTTACCATCACTTTTTCTAGAGCTAACTCCTGTAAGGGTGTATTTAGGGATTGAAATCTGGAATAATATAATTTAAAAGTAGTCTTATTTTGCAAATTCTGTCTTTGAAAGGTGAATGTTGTTGAATATCATTTTAATAACAAAAGTGTAAAAATTTGTTCAAATCGCATTCTGGATATAGTTGTTTGAAATATTGGTACTTCAACTAAAGGATCAGTTAACCAATAATCTCTACAATGAGATTTTTTGGTTCGGTTTATCAATATTAGTAATTCAAGAAACTTTGTTATATCATTAGTTTGAACTTCCATCCATGGTAGCGTTTTTGCAGAAATTTTATGTAGCTATTTCATTTGAGAATGGTACAAATTAATCTGTGTAACGACTTAATAAAAAAAAAATTATCAAAAAATAAAGCCGTTACCCTTCTGATAGTAGAAGGGTCACCAAATTCAATAGTTGCACCAGCAATATTTAAATAATTTAATAATTTGGTGTAATTTTATGTTTTTTCCATTCTTCTTCAAAATTATCGTTACTATCTGATTTTATTATATTTCTTTTTTGATATTTTGATGGCCTAATATCAGAGTCACTCTCTTCTGATACAGCATCATTTTCACAGTTATTAGAATTTGATTGATTATCACTCAGACAATCAGAAAAAGCATCCGCATTTAATTCATTGAAAGATTCTTCATTATGTTCAGTCATCGTTTTTTTTAAATTTTTAAAATATTAAATATTTTTGATATAAAAATATTTGGCGGGTCTTATAATTAAGAGAAACGGTTTGTGTTATACTGACCAACAATTACACTCTAAGGTCGTCTACAGAGAAAAAAACAGCGTTACAAAAATAAAAAGACATCACGAGTTTAGCCGTAGCCGGTCAGCAACTTTCGGCTATGAAAACACGATTTTACTGGTGAGCGGTCAACGATGTGTTAATAATCAAACCTTTATTAAATAAAAAATTTCAGATTTTAAGTTATTCTTATTATCCCATCTCCAAATAAATTATCTTATAATGGCCCCTCTCTTAACAGTAGCAACACCAAACCTATATTTTATATCTAAATTCATGATGTTATTGAAAGATTCGACATGCTGAGTATGTAACCCTGTAATCAGATTCACAAAATTATACTTATTACAAACAGTATTTTTAAAAATATCCAGCTGCTTTTAATGAGATAAAACATGTGTGTTCATCATTATGAATTATGCTTCCACGAACTATATGAGAGCAAAGGATTGATAATATTGTTGCTGTTCTCTTGTCTGCTATTATTTGTGTTCATACCCTTGTAATATGTGCTTAAAATTTAACAAAACATATAGCATAAGTTGTGTTTTCAGGTGTTCTTCCACGATTAATTTACACTTAAAATTGATCATTGTTTCAACAATCTAAATAATAGTCCCGGGTGCACCTAACTTTCTTACTCTTTTAAAATCTAAAGTTTTCGATTCGACAACTTATTTTAATATTTTCTTATAAGTAGGACCTAAGATGGTAACATTTTGCAATATTGAATCTTGTGTATGATCAGAGCACCAACAAAGCTACACTTTCAGCACTTTTACAATGCTTTTACCGAAGAGCTCAAAGAATAAAACATGAAGTTTTGACCTTCTTTTACTAAATTCTGAACAGCCAGTGTTCATACAACGGCAACAGTATGAATCTGCATTTTTATTGCAAATCATATAAATCTCATTGAACTGTTGCACGTTCCACTACATATCTGAACTTTAAAAATTAGTTCTTCACGGGAAACCAATTTATTCAATTCCTCTTCCATGCATCTGACAAAAAACTCTTCCTTTTCTTCAAGATTCATTGTTATCTTTTCTTAAACTTCTTTACATAATTTTTGTAAATATAATCTAAGCAGATTAAACAATATATTCATTTTTTGCAGTTCCTAAAATTTTAGGTCGACTGGATTTAAAACCACAAGTTGTATAATAATTACAGCTTAGAATAAAAATTATTTTTCAAAATTATTTTTTCAGAAAATTAAAAATTTTATAATAAAAATAAATTTGTAAAAATAATTCATTTTGAATCATAATTATTTCCTAATCTTTTTCAATATTTCTTCAATAATGTTATTATTAAATTTCCAAATGAATTCTTCCAAAATTGCATGAAATACAAGTCATTCCATATTCTAGAAGATTTTATTGTTTTAAAAATGAAATAAGAGATTCGTCGTTCATTTTTATATTTGATTTTCAAACTCGTCCAAACTCATCATAGTTTTTAAATAATTTTTATATTTAAAATTTTATCTTAGAAAATCCAGTTGATCCTCATTTTTCTAAATAAAATTTAATAAATATACTATTAGTATATTAAACTTCAGCTTTAAAACATAAATTAAGTTATATTAGTTTAGTAGGGATATTACAAATCGAAGAATAAAATTCTTTGACAAAATTGTATTTAAAAGACCATAAAAAATTGTCATGTACAGCAAAATTAATTAATACTAACCAAAACTATTTGCAAAAATCTTAAAGTAAATATAGTATTTACAAGGAATTATTTAAATAATTTTAAAGGTGTAACTAGAATTTTAAACTACAAAATATTCTATTAAAATGTAAAATTATAAATAAATATTATTCTACAATATAAATTTAATTCGTTTCTGGAGATGCTTGAATATATAGTGTTAATTAAATTGCTGAAATAGTACACTATCAAAAAATTTCAATATTTGCATATTCTGTAAACTTTAATCAATGAAATTACTAAGTTTAATAATTAACAAGTTTGAATCAGTTCGAAAAATTAATATCTTGATTCTTTCAAATAAAGCTAAATTATTCAAACGAATATTACTATATTGCCTTTATAAATCGTATTTTTTAATCGTAAATGTTGTATTATTTGGTTTACAACGAGTAATTTAATTTAAATATGAATTTTTTTATTGCAAATCGTTTATAGGGTTAAACTTATTTTTTTGAATTTAACTAATTTAATAAAGATCATTCAAAAAAATTAAAAAAAACCGTTTTTATTACTTCAATTCTTATTCAGACGAGTAATTGAAATAAACAATTTATTGATATATTAAATCTTGAATAAAACAAAATCTAATGGATGTTTTTTAGCAATAATTTTACAATATTCTTCATATTTGTCAGGATTTTTTATCAACTTTGTCTTATTTTAATATCTGTAGCATTCAAACCTTTTTTTTAAATTTTCATCCTTTAAAATTCAATGCATTCTTTAGCATAGTTCCCTGGCAACTCACCCATAAACTATCACAAGGATTAATAACACATGTAATAAGAAGACTAAAGAAATTAACTTGATCTATCTCTCAACCGAGTTTTTAATCGTCTTAAAATTCCATTCGAATTAATACAGGATTATCTGAATACAGGGCATAATGGTCACCGAAAATAATTATTATGAAATGTGACTCAGGGGGTCTGAAAACAACTTATTTTTTATAGTTAATATTTAATATATCCACAACATGCAACAATATATTCTACCTAAATGAACATTATTCTCCAAATAATACACAACTAAGTTAGGAAAATTATTATATTACATCTTATAACACCCCAAAGCATTATATATGACCAAAAGGAACATTAAACTCCATATATAAGTTAGTCCATACTGTTTTTTACAACATCGTTTATTGAAATCCTCCTGCATATTAAATGGCTCGATGCATCTAATAAAGCCATATCTGTTCGTTCATCCATCCGATACTCGTTCCAATACTTGAATAGTCTGTCATTATATGACCTACCACCGGTACTTGGGACTCGTACAGCATCATCTCTAGCAATGAAATCCACTTTCAGCGAAAAAATATTGGCTTCCTTGTTTAGTAGATGCACCAACAAGTAGAATGGCACTTGTTCCCTTTAACCTCGTGTGTTTAATCTTTTTTTTTGATATTTTGAATACTAACTATAAAAAAAAAGTTTATTTCAGAACCCTGCATTAGATTTCATAATAATCACTTTCGGCAACCATTTTTGTCATACACCGAACATTCAGCTCATTGTACGTCGGAGCATGGACATGAATTTTAACAAAATCAATTATTGTTACAAACTTCATGTATCTTCTTTCAATTAATACACCTTTTTAATTATAACAACGAATATTAATTATACTTAGTTTTATAAAGATTTTTAAATTATAAAGTAACCGAGTTTTTCCGAACTTAAATTTCCATTTTAAATGGATTATTTCAATGAATATCTAGAATTGGTATTTTTTTTCCTATTTCAAGTCGTTATCTCAAAAATTGGCAGGCTTTTGCCTGGCTATGATTTCAAGTTTTTTATGCTTTTTCTACGTATTTACTTTTTTCATATTTAGCTTATCATCCTTGCCCCTATTGCCATTTTCAACATTAGAAAATTTGTGGCTTTGCTTGTCTTTGCTATTTTCTTATTTTTTATTGGGTAACACATTTTAATTTTTAGATTAACATTTATAATTGGTCCTGAATTCTATAAAAGTATTCTTCAAAACAAGGAAACTGCTTTACCATTTATTTCTTTGTTGGTTTCCATGTTTAGTTGTTTATACTTTTCTATTCATGTAAAGAAAATTAAATCCTCTATAGATCCAAAGCTCAGTTTTGACAATTATTGGTTTATTTTTCCAAATAATTACATTATTATGGTATTAAGAATTTAATTTTTTGTAGGTTTCTAATAAAAATATTCCCTGGAGGAATTAGAGGCTTGATAAATTTGATTTTTCGACAGCTAAACCCTATGAATTATTTTTTTAAAACGGAAAATTCAAACAACCAAAATGTGGTTTAATTTTAATTGTTATGTATATTTTATGTAACTTCTTATATTAAGGCACGTGTATAAGAATAAAACCATTTCGTTATTTATTGAGCATGTACTGATGAATTTAGTTTTATAAGTTATTGTTCACTAGATTTTGGTGATTTATATTTTTTTATAAAGTTTCTATCCATTAAAAAAAGAGTTTAATTTTAACAAGGTATTTGTGATGGTAATGGAACTTAATATTTAGATATCAATTATGGGATTTCTTTATTGAACAAAATTCTTGATAAAAAGAATCTAAACTTTGTTAATATATAAACAATCAATAAAGATAACAACTTCATTGGAGGAACCAACAATAAATAACTAGTTTTGTTGATTAATATGGGTAATTTGATGATGGATAGTAATGATATTCATTATTGGTAGAATTTAAATGATTACCTAATAGAAGAATAATATGCGACTGAAAGTGATCAATTGGTAATGTTTAAAAAGACTATTTAAGGATCCTGGAATAATATGAATGCAGATAATGTATGTAATTGCTATTATTTTGATAATATTTTATACAATCATATTTAAATTTATAAAATAAAGCTAAATCTAAAAATAATTTAATTTGTTGTTGATCAAATAATTGGGGAAAAATATTTTTAATAATTATCCGCCAAAACTTTTAATAAAAAAATTATAAAAAAAACTAAGATGAGTTTGGACAAGTTTGAAAATAAACTAATCAGAATGAACCATGAATCTCTTATTTCTTTTTTAAAACAGCGAAATCTGCTCGCATATCGAATAAATTGTAATTCATGCAAAACTTCTTTGATATTAGAAAAAAATACAAAAGTAAAGGAACGATTGGATTGTGCAGTTGATCCGATTTTTTTAATTATTATTTGAGGGGAAAATATTTTGAAACTTTAGTATTTGTTATTACAGTTGTAAATAAAACGATGATTATAAATTCTGTTTAAAAATTAAAAAAAGTATGAGGAGATGTAGGAGAAATTGATCACAATATTCTAGAAGATTTTTTTATTGATTAGATTAACTTGGATATAATATGTAAATAAATTGGGAAAAAATAACTAAGTAGTCAGTTATCCTTTTATGATTCATACATGGGAATAAATTAGAAATATGGAAGTAGAATTGACTATTCTTTTGTAAGAAGACGAGTAAAAGTATTATATTTATACTTTGTATTTAATTTAGATCGATAATTGCGTTAATAAAGGTTTGATTAATAAATAAGAATACTAAGAGAGTAAAATTAATAAAAATAATCTGGATTTCGCACATAAAATATAATACCAAGTGAACTTATTTTACTTGGGAGTTTTCAAAAAAACCTTGATTACTCTGTGATGATATTATAGTATGTTTATGGTAAGTATTACGTTTAAATTTCATTATTTGATCTAATTAAGAACAATCAAAACTTTGAAAGGTACTGCAATAACTCTTAGTTCTTTAAAAGCTAATTAACCATCAAAACTAGAATCAACATGCTAAATGACAAAATCATTCAAAATTTATTTTATTCAATGAATTTTGTTACTAAAAATGTTGAAAAAAGAGAAATTTTATTGTTTTTATCGTTTGAAATAAATTATTATTACAACAAAAATTAGTTTTAATTTACTAATTCATGTTATTATTTTTATTAAACAACTAATTATTATAACATTTACACCTTTTTAAAATATTAAGATAGTAATTGATAAAATTATCAGTGAATATTAATAGTAATTAATAATTAAGTTGATAATCATTGATTTTACCAAAAAATATTAGATTTGATCAACCGATATATTTATATCCAATTTGAAAATGACTATTTTACGATATAAAAACATTATATAATTCAAATCCCTTCATATCGAAGGCAACCTTTATAGAACTTTATCAACATTTTTTTAATATATTATGAATATCATTCAATAAAATAAATTATTAATATTTTTTGAACTAACTTTAGAAAAATTCTATCATTCGTAAAAATAAAATTAAGAAAAATCAATATACTTAATTAAATCTTAACAAATTTTTAAAAATACTTTCTCAAGAAATAAACTTCAAAAATAATTAATTCGAATTGAAATTGTACTTCTCGGTTCCCCCGTTCCCCTATTTCAAAATACTATAATAAATTTTTTAACCTTAAAAATTTTAAAATTATCAATGAATGAATCTAAAATTTTTAAATTTCTAGAAAATTAAGTTCTAGCAATAGATAATTGTGTACAAGTTGAACTTATCCATCCCTATGGGGTCTGTTGTGGCAAAAGCGTGTTCATGGTGTACTGAAAAATTGCAAAGACCGGTGGCTATTATTTTCGCTGAACACGTTACAGCTGTCGCAAGGAAGTTTCAATCAGAAAGGGAACTTTCTTTGAAGGATCTCATTTGAGGATTGGTCAACTTCCTTAGCATCGCTAAGAACGAAAAATACATATAGCCTTCGATGAAACAGTAGTAGATTGGCTGTCCTATTGCCGAGAGATATGCGGAAACTATTTTGAAAGATGTTCTCAAACACTAGATGGCCCAAGGCGCATTGTTTAGTTGATGAGGCAGTTTTAGTACACTGAATATAAATAGAGGAAGACGGGTCAGGAAGCAATGGTTTTTGTAATGTGAGATGTTTTTTATATGGATGGTATAGTGATTTGCCTACCTTATAGACAAGGTTAAACAATCATTCCGTTAATACAAACATATATTTAGAAAGGTTCAATAATTTAATTATGATGACACCTGTGTCTATGAATGTCTTACAAAACTTGGTTAAGGACACCTTACCTGTAATCATAGTATAGGCCAATTTGTCAATTATGAAAACAATACCATAGTAAATCATGTGGAGAGCATGTGGCAGAAAATAAAACAAAAGTCTAAGGAACGATATGGTACTCACAGAACAACTTTTCAAAGTCATATAATTCATTTTATATGGATTATAAAATTTGTAATATCTTTTAAAGCTTTTCTTTAGCATATCAAATTATTATTTTCTTCAATAAATATTTTGTTTTTTACTTTACTTTAATTATATTAGATATAGTGTTAAAAATATTACAACATTTTATAAAATATATATATTAAAAAATTTGTTATTATAGTATTTTGATATATAGCGGGGAAGGGAAACCCAGAAGTACCAAAATATGGAGTCAATCTCGCAAACGGATATTTCAGCGACGGAATTTCAAAAAAACTTTAATAAAAAAATAAAGTAATACTTAGATAAAAATTATAATATAAATTTTAATTAAATTTCCAATTAAAAATCAGGTTCATGCTTTTAAAAAAATCACGGCAATTTCTAAATATCTTTCATTTTCACAAGTGATAAGTAATTTTTCCTCCTTATAAAAATTTGTTCTTAATAACGGATAGTTACCATTCATATACTGGGCAAACTTAAGCCTTAAAATCTCTACTTCCTCTTGCAAACAAACAATGAACCTTCCGATATTGGGA
>CAKKLC010014219.1:0-11190 GCA_918559645.1 Ceratonova shasta
AATTTTTACTGTTAGAATTATGAAACCTCAAAAAAGTAATTAAGTTACAGAAAATAATTTGAAAAATCCTTGTTTCATTAAAATAAAAAAAAAGAATATAAACTGAAACTGTATTTATTTTAGAATAATGTTTAAAATTAAAAATATTGTTTTGATAGTTTTATTTTTTAAATTAAAAATTAATACTATATATAATTTATTTGTAATTAAGTAAATTCGGATCATCTACGTTTTTTTCCACCCAGTGGGAAATAAACGAAGTTGATCCGAAAAGAGTTTAATTAAAGCTAAAGAAGGATTGATAAGAAAGATGGAGAATTTTTAGCAAGTTTAAAACAACAAATTCAGTTACGAAGAGGTTGCTCGTTTGAGAATTTTGAAATCATTATTAATATTTTTTTACCTTATCGAAAATTTTAGTGAAAAGAACAATTTTAAGCATAATATCTAACTCGGTATAGGAAAAAATACAATAATTTCTTTTTATTCATAAATATAAAAATTATTAAATGATTTTTTTGATAATCAGAAAATTTTGCCTGTAGGAGAAAATCATGATGTTCAAGTATGATTAAACACTAGACCACAAAAGACAAAATAATTTAGTCAGAATAATTCCGTAAAAATGGGTATGTAGATCTATAGCTATTGCCTCAAATCATGCAATCATTAAATATATTCCTTATAGATAAAGAGCTTATCTTAAATAAATTTAATTTAATTTAAAATAATCATTTGATATAGTTAATAAATAAATCTATTCTTAGTAAAAAAATAAAACTTTAATTTAATTTTGCCATTATTATTTATATCGCAAAATAATTAATTTTATGTTTTATCTAGTTTTCTTTTAACAAGATCCAAATAATTAAATATTCTAGTAGTTCTAATTCTATAAATCCTTATAATTTTAATATAATTATAATTGTAAATTAAGTAATACATTTTTAATTAAGTAATTAATATAAAAATTGATTTAATTTTTAATATAAAATAATAAAATTTTTGTTATATAGTCTGGTAAATTTTTTGTTTAAAATAAACGGTTTCCAAATAATATGATTTGAAAATACTTTTGGTCTATTTAAGTTGTTCTCTAACTGATTTAAAAAAATAATCATATGACAAGAATAAAAACATCATATTATGAAGAGCATTTTATATAAGGCATTAAAAAATCTATTAATGATTATAAGGAAAATTATTTGATATTATAAATTGCCAATTTATAATTAAATAACGTGATTTTTCATATCGATAGAACCAAGTATGAAATTTAATCATCTTTGATAAATATGACAAAAATATCTGCAAAAGAAATATAAGATAAATTTTCAAATTATATAGATCTTGATAGAATGTTTTCAATAAATGTTCTATCCTTGAATCTTTTGAAAATCGTAATATTTGAATATAGACAAATCAAGTAATTAATAATTTCTGTAGCTTATTTTATTTGAACCTATATCTTTAATATTAGTATATTCAATTATTATATATTTTTCTGAAATTACATCATTCACTTCTTTAAATTTTTATGGATCCGTTGTTAATAATCTATATAACATGATTTTATTTCAATGGAATCCTAATTAAACATAAATTCATAAAGATTAAATCTCTTTTTTTAACTAAACCTTATATTCAGATGATGGAATACTTTATAAATATTTAAACTGTATGCTTATTTATAACTAGTTTAAAATAAAATTGTACATTAATTTTTTCAAAAAAATGTTTACTTCTTAATTCATGAATCTTTTTAATACTTTACACTGAAATTTTTGATAAATTTTTTTATTAGAACTACCTTAGTTTTTTTATCAGATTATATTAGTATAATTATGAAATAAAATTAATTAAATATTCTTAAAAATAATTTAAATTCTGTAACAAGAATTTTTGTTTATAAAAATATTAATGTGAATTCAAACATTCTTGTAATATAACGATTCTCTAAATGGTAACATAAAAGTGAATATTTCAATTATAATTAATTTATCTAAATTCTTTATTTAAATATGTATATAATTACAATCTTTATTTGCATTAATTTTTCTATAACATTTTTCTTACCAAAAATTTATAAGATATCTATTGGATATCTAAAATCAGAATATAGATTAGGGCTCAATTATCATAGAAATATTTTTAATTTGAAGAATGATATTTAAATGTAATAATAAAAAAATTGGTTATTAATTTCATAAAAAATCTATTTCGTCAACAATAATATTGATGGATTTATGATTCCAAAATTATTTCATATTAGAAAGTTTTTAATTAAGAAGTTTTTAACATAGATTTATAATATTTCTTTATTCTTAAGAGAAAACAATTTACTGAATACTCTTTTTTAATTACATTAAAATTTAATAATTTTTTGCCATGAAGATCTATTAAAATATCCACCTTTATTTAATATTATATCTTATTCATGAAACCATTAAATAAATCTCAATCATTATTAATATAAAAATGAAATTAATAACTACAATTATAGATTGAAGGGATCCTATTTCAACAAATAAGTTAAAATTAAATAATTTTTTATTGCCAAACAAAGACTAAAATATCTTAAGTATTTGTCTCTTAACTAAATTTATCGAACTGATCTGTCTAATGATTTTTCATTTTTAAATTATCTGTGTTATTAGTTATAGTATACTCTTTTTTAATGGTATAGTTGGTCCTAGTAAATAAAAAATATTGATCATATTGGGCTTCAAATATTTTTAAAAGCTATCATATTTATAAATATAAACCGCATAGGTACTAATTTTTTGAAAAATTTTTTGTAGATGATTTATTAATTTATTATTTATTTTGATTGAGTGTTTAATTTATTTTCAAAAATTTCATAATTTATCTCCTTGCTGTCACTTTTATATAGCACTCACAATAATATTGATGAATTTTAGTGTAAACTTAAATATGAATGAACATTCAAGTTGATTTTATTAAATTATAGAATAATTACCTTGCTAGCTTGTAGTTTAGTAAAAAGAACAATAATTTATTTTATCAAAATTATAACAGCTCTGAAACTTTATAATGGCTATATTAGTTAAAAAAAAAGATATAAATTGTTCATTAGTTGGAGTATTTAATATACATATATATATATAGTCATTTAATATAATTATAAATTTAATGAATCCTTAATTTTATTATCGCATTAAACGCGTAATTTTATTTAAAGGTACTAGAAGGCAATTTATCTTTTATTTATTTGATTTATTAAAAACGTTTTTATAATGAATTTAAAACATCATAATTTTTTTCTTAAAAATTAAAAATTTAATATTGATACTTCAAATTTAATTTATCTAAAATAAATGTTATTAAATTGACTATAATAAATAAAATTTTAAATTATATATTTTTAGATGAATATATTGATAATAATTTTGAAATTTTTTTAAACTTGTATATATATACATATATAATATTTTTCTAAATTTTATAGGTTATTTAATAATTTTAAACATATTTTCTTATTGTTTTGTAAATTTTTTACTGAATTAATTTTAATTTATAGGTTACAAACTATGTGATATAGTGTTTAAAAATTTTATATCAATATAAAAATTATCAGATATGTTACAATAAAATTCATTAAATTTTTTTTATTTGTTTATTTAATTTATAAATTACAATTTTCCTTAATCTTTTATTTATTTAATATTATTATTTATTCAGTACTTAAACTATAAAAAAAATTTTTTTTTTTTAACAAGCATTATAAAATTTTAAAAATCTTGCAAAAAAAATTATTGAAAATAGATTTTTTGTACCTTTTAATAAAAAAATGTTTTTACACGGTTTCCAACTTAATCTAATGTTTTTCAAATTTAATTTAAAATTTTTCAAATTTAATTCATCTTCGTTCAAACATAATTTTACCTCTACAGTTTTTAATTAAAATACTAATTTTAAGAAAGATTGCTAATAAAAAATTGTATAATGTTATAAAATAGAATATAAAGAATGAATTTTACTAAAACTCTTCCCGTCTGATAACTTTCAATACAAAAGTTGAGACATGCATGAGATATTTTGGACAATTCAAGGCAATAATGAATGGGCATTAGAATTTATCGATTCATTCAACCCCTTAAGTGTGATGGCCTTCATAGTTTTTATGTGAGGTTTGCAAGAGCTAAACACTTTATCAATGGAGTGAGCTTAGGAGATTATGGAGGGAGAAAAATAAGTTCAAATATTTTAGATTGTATTAAAACATTTTAATCGCCATCTTTATGGATGCTTGGATTAACCAAAATTATTTACCATTATAGATAACTCAAGATTCAAGCTATAAAATCAAATTTTCTATGTATGTTTTGAATGATTAATGATTATATGCTCATTCTTTAATTTGCCAGGTAATGAATCGACTTTTAGAAAAAAAGCACAAACTAAATAATTTTTGGATCTAATACAACGTATCTCTTTCCTAGGTGATGTTACGATAAACTTCTTCCGTATCCAACTTTCGTGGAGCAACTAATTGCAAATTCGTCCATAAAAATAATATTGTTTTAATCAAATAGCAGGAAGTCACTGCTAAAATGCTTTCTATTTTTAATCAGATCAACCGTATTTCTTGAATGAGGAATTAAAACGGTTCTTTTAAATAAGTAATGAATTGCCTTTAAAAAAGTTGATTTTGTTTTTTGTGGAACTAAAATACTTAACTTACTTTGTAGCTTTTTCTTAAGCTCTGAAAGCCTTAAACTTACTTCATTGCTTATACATTCGTGATTTAATACTTAAGCCTCTGTTGTTATTTGTTTTGCTATAGGGGCTCTTTTCTATATAGAATGTATTCGTCTTGTATCCTTGTACAATTTAATTACTGATGAAACTGTATTTTTGTTTAAAGTCAAGCATTTGCTTATACTTACAGGACTTTAACAATAATCATATTTCTTGATGATAAATTAGTGAACTACATTTTCAAGATTTTTTTCTCTATATTAAAGGATTTATAATTAATATATCTTAAACGTAGAATTTAAGTTTGAATGATGATAAATTATATTGGAAAAGCCATAAATTAAATTCGAAAAACGTTAAATTAAATTGTAAAGGCGTTAAATTAGATTGAATAGTAATTAATTAATTTGGAGAAAATTAAAATAAGTTTTTAACACTGTATAAGTAATAATTAAAAAAATTCGTTAATAATAATATATTGATTAATAAATACTTAATATATATTTAATTATTGAATAAAACAAATAACAAAACTTCTTATTATAAAATCATATTTGATTAATTAATAATAAAATTTTTTTTTATAGAAAATAATTTCCTATGAATATGATCCAAAAAATCAATTTAAATATCCCTTATTAAAAAAACATTATAAGTTTTCATGAAATTAAATTATTAATAACATACTGTTAAATTTTTTATTAAAATAAGTAACTAAATTACTAATTAAAAAATATAAATAAAAAAATTATTAAAATCTTTTGATATTTTAATAAAAAAAGATTAATAAAATATTTAAATTAATAGAAAAATCTATCAATATATACATTAGATATGTATGCACTAAGAATCGATATAATAAAAATCTTAAAGAATTTTATACTATAATTTAAAAATAATTTATTATACTATATACTTTTAAATTAATGTTGCTAAATATTCCATAAAATTAAACAGAATTTATATTATAAAGTTGTTTTATAATTTTTTAGAACCATTTTTTTTTAAATTAGTTTATATAATAAAAAAATTTGAAGATTTAGACAAAATAAACACATATAAATGTTTAGAAAACATTAATGAGTTTTATTATAATAAAAATAGTATAAAAAGCCATTATATTTAGGATTCTTTATATAATTAAAGATAATAAACAAAATTATTTGAATAGATACTAGTCATTTAGTTGATAATAAATTATAGGAATTTTTAAATCACATAATAAAAAAAATAATATTATCAGCTAGATGATATAGAATTAATTGAAATATATCTATTAAAATATTTCTTTTCTATTTAAATTTTTCAAAAAATTTTTTTTTCTTATACGAAAATATTACTTTTTATAAATTTTAAAAATTCTAAGATTAATATATAAAATAAAAAACGTTATATAAAATCCTCATTAAAAAAAATCCAAAACTTAATAAAAAAGTTTTTAAAATAAAAATAAAATTTTTGCGATATTATACTGTAAAATTTAATTTAAATGATAAAGTTTTGGGATCAACTCAATTTTTTTCCACTCGCTTGTAACAAATTCGTTATAATTCTTCGGCGGTAAAAATATTATAAAAAAATTGAAAAAAATATAAAAATCACAAAAATTTTAGTTAAAAAATTCAACTATAATTCATTCAGTTAGTTTGATCCTACATTTGCTAAAATATTTATTTTACACATCCATTCAGCAAAATATAAATGCATTTATCACCCAAACATTTTTTTTTTGCTTTTAATATCCTTTTTAAGTTCGGCCCAACAAGATTTAATATATTGTGTTAAGTTCCTATATTTGGATCTACAAAATGCAAAATGTGATTAATAGTCTCGTGAGTATATACATAACTTGCAAGGCTTCTGTAACAACCCATTGATTGAAAGGTATAATTGAAGCTTCGCTGCATACATTTTGTAAAATCGACAATAAAGTTTTTGATTTTATGTCTGGTACTATTTGTAAATAGATTTTTGAATGACTTTACGATGGATCGGCAACACATAATACCAATAGTTTGTTTTCAGATGCACGACCATAAATGGTAATTTAGTTAAGGTCAAGAAAGGCTTTCATCTATATATAAAATTATACCGGGTTCACCAAATCAAATAGGATGATTGAAAAAAAGTTACAACAAAGGTTCGTTAGAACCTCATAAATATATATTAAAACATTTTCATGAATGTCAATTTATTGGAATATGTCTACATTTGATTACCAAATGGTCAAATTCCAAATTAGTTTCAAACCTGTTTTCAAACCAAATCTGTAACGTTCAAAAATCGATCTTCCTCGAATGCTTTTATACTATTTTCTATTATGGCAAGCTATAGTCGTACATGGAAAAGTATAAAATCCTTATTTCGTGTATACGAAACAAGATTACAAGCATTAGAAAAATCCCAACAAATGTAAACAATCATCAAAACTCCGTTTTGTAATAGGTATTTGATGACGTCTATCATTTGGCCTATACAAAGTTTTTCTATTAAATTCTTATACATTAGGGATCTCATATGAAAGTAATTTACAATTTTTAAATATTAATAACTTCGTTTTTTAAATCTCGGGTGGGAAACAAAGTTGATCGAAAATTTTGTTATGATACATATATATCTTTTGGAAAGGTTTTAAATGAATATGGAAAAGGATTATAATTTATGCCAAAATCATATAATATAAATATTTATCTAACTGAATTTATTTAAATTATATGTTTAAAGGATCGATTTTTTATTATAAAAAATAAATATTTTTTTTTTAGAATATGTTCGAAACTTTCAAAATCCTTACTTTATATAATTTATTTTTGGAATAATTTTATGTATATGTATATACATATAAAATATATTTTTTTAAAACTCATTTATTATTTATAATTTTTTATTTATTTAGAAGTATCAATATATATCTAAACTTATTATATGTCATTCTTATTTTAATAATTTAGGATTTGATAGTAAAAATTAAATACTATTTTAAACAAAAAAAATATTTTATTATATTTCTAATAAATATGTACTAAAATGAAACTTAATAATTAATTATTTTAACGTATAATATTTCAAAATTAATCAAAAAATTTTTTCAAGAATATTTTTTAAGTTATTTGTTTTATCTATAATCAAAATTTAAAATTTTATCTACAATTTGTATTTAATGAAAATAAATAAGGATATAAATAATATATTAATGTTTTCACATTTAGATAATTTGATCAAATTTATTTTATATTAAACCATTTTTAAATTTTATTATATTTAATTTTTACGAATTAATAAAGATACATATTAATTTTTAATATAAGCATGTAATATTTATTTTGAACCAAAAAAAAAGTATTACTATTAATTAATTAATTTATAAATATCAATAAATTAATTTAAAATAATTTTATAATGCTTTATACATTTACTTCTAATTTTAAATTAAAATTATTTTTATCGATGAACAATAATATACATAATAATTATATAGAAATTAATTAAAACTTATAATTTTTAAAAAAAAATCATAATTAAACTAAAAAGAGTTATTTAGTTTACGAAGTACTTATATAATTAAATAATATAATATTATAAAACAATATTATATAGATTATATATATAACGTACTTAATATTAAATATTTGTATATTCTATTTAAAATTTAAAACAAACTAAAATTCAATTTAAATTTATTTTAATATAAATATATTAAAAAAAATATACAGCTTCTCATTTTAATTCAATTTTAATAAATTGATTTAAAATAATAATAAAATTAAAATTTATTTATATAGTAATTCTGGAAATGATTAATTCAAAAATATGAGGGTTGTTTGCAATAAAAGGCAACGAGACTTGATAATGTAGTTATTAAACTTCTGAAAATAATAATCTTAACATAAACCTAAAATCATGTAGCATTATAATTAAATTTATAACAAAAATAATAAACTTATCAAAAGTTTAATATCCTTTTATAAATAATTAAAAAGTATTTCTTAATACTCAAATAATAATGCAATAAAATTAAAAAAACACATAAATGATTGTTTACTTATTAATCCAACTGCAACTCATTAATAATCAACACTGAAGGTGATTTTTTCTCTCCATTTTCTTTATTGAAAAATAATTCTTCAGAATTTTATACTATAAAAAAGATGAAAATATTAAAAAGCAAACTTAGTGAATACTTGGTAAATCTTATTCAACTTTTAATTTATTAGTTTCATGATATAGCTTTCTTTTTAATAAAAATCCAGTGTTGTCTTCAGTTTTTGAAACACATTTATCAAGAACTTCAGACAAAAAATAAATTACTAAGTTGGAATTTAAAGACAAGATTCAGCTAAACAAATATCTAGGCCATTTATCGGATTATAAAAATCAAAACTGGTAAGTCCTAATCTTACATCCGCAAGACAAGAAGCGTTACTAGAGTGGTCTTCGAAATCTTCATTAGGTCTTTCAAAATGTTCGATTGGATTTTTCAACTCAAAAAAAAGTTCTTCATCACTCAAATCTTCTGGATAGCAATTTAAAGTCTTCACATCTTTCTTGACTTATAGCAATGACAAGAAAGATTGAACATCTATAATAGAGTTTCCTATCAAATTTCTGTAACAATGTAACACAATCTTTTCAGTCAACTCACTTTATGAATCGATTATCAAAAGTAGTGCATCAAATATTTTAAATCATTTTACAAGATCATAATTTTTTCATTTTAATCTGCATCAAATTTGATGTTTAGCTAATAAATTAGTTTTATTAAGTTAATGAATTTATACGATTTGATGATCTCTTGATCAAATGGTTGTATTTTTTAAGTTACATTTAAGGAAATAAAGCACTAACATGATGCTAAATAAAGATCTACCCATTAAACTGGAGCATGGTCTTCTGTCAATAATTTTTTTTGTTTTTGAATAATGGTTTGACTTAGATCGTTTAACCATTAATAAAAAATTCCTGATCTTATGAATGTATTTTTCTTGTGCTCATGTTTAATTATAAGTCCATTAAAATCTAAATATTTGAAACCTCTTGGAGACTTGGATATAATTATTATAAACTATTACAATATTCGGCTATCATACTAACACAAAATAATAAGGTAACACTTTTTTAAAAAATTTTTACTAACATAATCTTCTCTAACATGATAAAAACATCTAGTAGGAGTTCACTAAAAAAAATGCACTCATATAGAAATAAAAACATATTTTGCAGGTTATACGATTGTATTTTGTCACAATATATTGTTTTAAAGTCTTCTACAATAGAATAATCGACCAAAGGAGCTGTCCGTATATTAAATAAATAAAAAAAATTAATGAAATATACTATCACCCTCCTTTTTTTATAATCTGTACTGATGACCCGCCCCTGTACTTATATTTTATCATCGACTCTCCGCCCCGCAAGTACCTATTACTGATATAACTTTATAGACAATTTAAACCTGTGATCTACTTGATACGTTTGTATACGTGTATTAAAGACAATAGAGACATGTCAGTAAATTATGTACTGTTACCTAACACAGTAAAATATAATAGTATAACAAGAAGGCTGTTTTTTTCTATACATAAAATTAATGCTATGTATGTATGCATGTTAAAATACAATTTTAATTCTATGTGTGTAAATAAAACAATATTATGGTATCTACTGAACATACAAGTATGTAAAATCATAGTTTAAAAAAAAAATAGCCGAAAAGGTCATGCATCTCCTACTTGGAATGATTTTGGTATCAATGAAAAATATTTTTAATGGCTAGTATTGCTACATCAGGCGTTTTAACATTTGGTTGAGATCAGAGCAACAACATCAGTATCCGCTGCTTGCAGCCATGTGGTCATAATTATGCAATTTCGATGCAGTGAATAGGTAACTTGATATGCATGATAAATCCTGCAGATTTTATATGTTGTTTCTTTATTAAAAGCTGCTGAAACTGAAACACAATAGGTATCTAATGGGGCGTCCACCACAACTTTTGAATTCCCAAATCTGACTCACTGTGTAAGTTATGTAAAGTTGACTTTTAAATTTCGCAAACAGCATCTAGTTCTTGGTAAAATAAACTCATGAAATCATGTGACAGCAACATTGATCAGGGTACAAACCGCTGTAGGAAGTAGCTTTCCAAGAACTTTTACACGGACAGCAACAGTTAATGTTGTCGAATTTTACAATTTGCGTGAGTTACTTACTTTGCATCACATGATCCAATACTTATTTAATATCAGGTTTTTCTAAAGCTGTTTATTCATTGGCGATGATATAATCTGTAAAAAATTATCAATTGTCAATCATCATCTAAGACCGTATTTCAGCTAATATCAATCTTACCTATTAAATATTCTGATTTTCATTCTATATATATATATATGTTGTCTTTCGAGATGTTGTAAGCTTAAAACCAAACTTGTCATGAGCTCAAACCGAACCCGCCATTTCATAACTTATTGC
>CAKKLC010014219.1:25587-37815 GCA_918559645.1 Ceratonova shasta
TTAATTTGGAACTAAAATCAATTTATTCACAAAAAAATTAAGTTTTTTATATAATAATATACTAAAATATTTTCTTTTAAGGGTATGTGAAATATAAATTTTATTAATATCATTAGCGGGGCAACCAAGTTGCAAAAAGTTTCAATTTTTGCAACTTTTGCAACTTTTTTAACTTTTAAAATTTTTTTGCAACTTTTTGCGACTTTTTTTGCAGCTTCAATGAGTTGAAATAATTTCAAAAGACAAAGTTTAATGTTTATATACTTCAAAGTATAAAAATGAATGTTGTATACGCCTAGAAAACTCGCTTTTTTGTTCTTTATGGTGCTGTAAAGTTGTTTTTAATCGTAAATCTTCCATTGAAAAATATACAAAGAGGAAAAAACATGCAGAAAATATTCTTTTGCTTAGAGAAAAGTCTATAAAAAAAAGACGTTTCTTAGTTATTCAAATGAGATATTCAGTTTAAAATTAGTTGATGCACATTTATCAGCAGACATCCCATTTTCTAAATTTCGAAACAAGAAATATAATAAATCGTATAGTCGTATGGGATATGAACTTCAATCAGAGTCAACAGCAAGAAAATTTGTTAAAAACCTCTATGAGTCTAAGCTGAATTCACTTAATAAATTTTTTTTTAATGAAAATTTCTTTATTATATTTGATGAATCAGAAATTAAATGTAAAAAATACTTCAATACTCTTGATAGATTTTGCAGTTCACTACAGAGAATTTTTTTTATAAATAAAGAAGAAATAGAAGAAAATGTCACTCCTTTGATAGTCAATGAAGTGATTTAAAATTCTCTTAATTAAACTGATGTTTCATTAGATAACGTGGAATGGTTATTTGTGATTCTGCAACTTATATATCAAAGGCGGTTGATGATTAAAAATTAATTTATCCAAATATTTTTCATACAAAATGCTTAGCAAATCTATTTCATAATTGTGCAATGAATATAAAAAAAACATTTTTCTTATGTAAATGATTTAATTGCATCAATTAAATTTATTCCTTTCAAAAATATAGGAATTCAATCAAAATATAATGAACTACGAAAACCACCAGCTGATTTAATTACAAAATGGTCAAGTTGGGCAAAAGTGACAATGTTTGTTGATAAAACATTTTCCTTGAGTAAATAAAATTATTGATTAGAGCGAACTAGAAGGTATTTTGATTGAAAAAGCAAAGATATTAATAAATTGCTCTTCTTTAACATACGAATTAGTTAACATAAAAGAATGTTATGAAAATGTAATCCTAATTCTTTTAATTTTAAAATTCTTTATACAATATAAAGGCTGGCTATGAAGGTATGAAGAATCTTGATTTTAAATCAGATCCTGCAAGCATTCAAAATTATCTCAAAAAAAGACTTTAAAGCAACGATATAAAAACTTTTGAATTATAGGAATACTCCGAGCATAAGTCCTTCTAGATATTTGAACTTAGTAAATTGCCCTCCGACATCTATATTTGTCGAAAGAAGTTTCTCTATGCTTAAAAAACTTCTTGCAAAAGCTAGAAATTTCAGTAAAGAAAATTTCGTAAAATATTTTTTTGGCTATTGTAATTTTAAATTAAATTATACGAATATTTTTGATAATTCGAATTCTCATAAAAATATATTAACAAAAATGATAATTAAAATAATCATCTTATTGATTTCTATATTTTTAACTTTTTTCAAAATTATTTTTGAATTAACACAAAAAAATTATATACTTTTTGAAATCGTTTTTTTTTTTATTTTTTGATTGTTTTTTCTTTCTTTCATGATATTTTTATAATAATTTTTTTCATTTTTAATTTAATTTTATATTTGTACATTTTTTGCAACTTTTAATTTTTTTGGCAACTTTAAAGTCGCCCTAGTTATTACCGTAATGAATGAATCTAAATTAAGCTACAATTATATTATATAAAATATACAGGTATAAATTTATTATAATTGAAATATATTTGATTATGATTATAACATAATCATGGATAAAATAAAACTAATTGAAACATTGTTTATCGAATTAGTAGAATCAAAAATAACTTAATTTAGAATTTTCCAAGATTTTGATACATAATATAATGATTAATAAATGAATTCAAATGATTTTAAATTTATTCTATGATTTCGATATTTTTTTATCAATTAATCACTTATATTATCTGCCTATGATATAATTACGCTTCATTAAGAAAAAAATAATACTTTTTGGTTATAATTTTTTTTTAAATAATAAAACGATCTATCGCAAAATTAGATTATTAAAATGACGTAACACAAAATTTAATATACTACAGGATCTGTACTTGGATCAAATAGTTTTAAATTCTTGCTAATATATCTGTTATATAGGTATTTATTACAAAAATATCATAATACAGTTAGTAATTGATCTTTTACTTTAGAAATGCAAGTAAAAACACCTTCTGATAATTACATGTATTATAACGTAATGATATTAAAAAAATAGTGTTTGTCAATTATATTATTATTTACATAGATTTAAAAATTCAATTATATATTTTTCAACTGTCAATTTTATTTTCTTTAATTAATAGTAATCAATAATTTAGTAATAATTGTTTAAATTATTATTATTATAATATTTTTTTGAATTATTTTTACAGTGATTATACTATATTTAATCATAATAAAATGTGACCGTTTTAAAGTATATATATTCCATTATTGTAAATATATTTCTCAGTATTTTTTATAAAAACCTTTTATTACTTATTACTATTAATTCTTTTTTTTATTTCTAAATTATGTTTATACATTTTGATGGATTTACATAATAAAACAATTTTTAAGTATAAAATATAAGGTACACTATTCATGTTATATTCCTTAATCTAAGATGTTTAAGAAATAAGTCTGAGATCTCTTTTTATTAAGGATATGTATGTTAATTGAATATTTGATTTTATTGTTCTATAAAATCAAATTTTTCATCTGCATTTTAAAATTTAATAATTTTTCTTCTATATATTAAAATTATTTTTATTTAATTTTGAATTAAAATAATTGTAATACTGAATATTTCTTTTTTTTATCGTATAAATTACTTATTTCACAATCTTCTATATTTTTAGATATATTATGCTTGTTTGCTAAAATTATTTTATTAAAATTAATTCACATTTATTAATAATATATTTCTTTACACAAGAAGAAATTTAATATATAAATTTTTGATTATTAATAATTTTTAAAGTGGAAAAATATGAAACAAAGAGATGACTCTATAACTAGGAAGTCAATTTTTTTTATGATAATAGTCAAAATTGAAGTATTACTAAAAAATGTTCGTTAACAATTTATCGTTCAAAAATATGTATTTTTTAAAGAGTCAAAATAATTAATAAAATTATTAATAAAAAAAAAATTAACCAATAAAATAAAAGATCTTTATCTTGAAAAATATATAATTAGAATTCAAATATTAAAAAAATAATAAATTGGTCTTAATCTCTAATAAAATTTATATAATTGTTGAGCTTACAAATTAATGTAAAATATTAGTTAATCATTTATATTAACTTTCTTTTAGATTTTTGATTCTTATCAGACTTCAAAGATAAATATAAAAAACTTAACAATTAATTTTATAACTAATATAAAAAATATTTCATTTTTATATTTATATTCATTTTATTGTATTGAATTTGGTAGTTTTATTTTTATTTCTTAAATTATTAAAAAATATAACTTTACATTTAAAACGATTTATTATAAATATTTTATAATAATCAATTTAAAAACATTGTTAATATATTTTAAAAACATTTTTATTATAAAATTTGTAAAACAGAAATTTTATATACTTATCAAAAATTATTAATTATTTCTAATGTTTTTTTTATATTAAAATGCTAATAAATAAATTTATTATTAATTTATTTTATTGTATTCATATTGTAAATCCACGTATTTTGTAATATTACAATAATATTTTTAAACTAAATTTATTCTAAAATAGTTTCTATTATTATTCAAAATTTTTATTTATAATTATAAGGATTAATGAAATAAAACATAATTTAAAATTTTACAAAATTAATAATTATTTACTTTGAAATATTTTTTTAAATATGATATATCAGAGAATAAAATTTTTTTAACAATTATTTTTAATGAATAATATATTTTTTAACTGGTAACATAATTTTTTTAATCAACTATAATTTATTATAAATTTATAATATTTTTAAAATTAATAAATTCCTTAAATTTCTAACGGTAATGATGCCTCCAAATTATAATTTATATTAATTATGAGGAAAGAATAGAAATGTAATTATATTCCAGTTAAATTAAATAAAATATAATAACTAGTATTGAATTAGGTTATAAATATCATCTAATCATATCACATAATCAAATATTCATAATCTTAATGAGACAGTTAAATATTTTATATTTTTATATTATTTACAATAATAAATCCTTATAATTTAAGTACTAATAATAATATTAACAAATAATAGGTTAGTAAAGAAACATCAATTTTAAATTACATAACTTGAGAAAATTTTTTTATATTGGTCAAATAAAAACTAATAATGACCTGAGTCGTCTTTATTATAGCCTTTATTGGTATAAACTGTAACTATTTAAATAATAATAAATAAAAATTAAATGAAAGTGAAATTATCTTTATAACCTAAGATTATGTAAAAAAACATTTAATTACAAAAAAAAATTTTACAATGATCAAAAATTCTCTAAATAATACAAAATATGATAATTAATGGTTTTACACGGTAAATGGTATAAACATCTTCTTAAAATAGTTAAAATTTGTAGCATGTAAAAAAATAATTCAATAAATATAGATTATGTTCTCTTTTAATCTATGAATTAAATTTAGAATTTTAATATTGTTAATAATTAACTTTTTATATTTTTTTACTTAACTTAATTAAAATAATAAAAAAATTCTAAAAATTCCTTTAAAATAAAAATAAGATTTCTTAAAAAAATATACTTATCTAAAAAGATGGTTAAATTTTATTAACCTAAATGTTATTTATAATATATTCGTGTATATTATCTCCAAAAATATAAACGAAATATCTAAAAAGATTTATTATTTTGATTAAAACTTCAATATTTAATATATATATATTAGTTTTTGTAAATAAACTTTCCATTAATAAATTTAAGTAAAAAAATTAACCTAATAAAATTGTCATTTATTTTGAATAATTACTATAATATAATAATTATTAATTTTGTTATTTACTTGATATATTTTAAAATGAAGAAATTACAAAATATGTATACATAATAATTTCATATAAATATTTCATTATTGGTTAAATTTGTGTCATTTTAAATCTTATAATACTTTTTGATGATAAATAAATTTTAATGTTTATTATCGTTCTATTCTAATATCACACTATATTGGGTATTAAAAATTTAAATTAATATTATCATTATTTTTTATATAAATAATATAAATATTATAGATATTATATTTGGATCATAGTAAATAAATCGTACCTATAAGTATTATAAATTAATATGTTTATTTGTAATGTAAAAAAATTATTTATCTCTTGACTAAAGATATATTTTTATTCTTGCTATTTCGTTTCCTGAATACATACAAAAATTCATATTTATATTTAATAATTTATTTCCAATTAAATTAATGTATAAAATATTAATTAAAATTAATTTATTCTCGCATAAAATCCAAATTATTATTTTGAAATATATAGTTTGAATCATAATGAATTGAAATAACTTTATTTATTAATCATATTAATTTTTATTATATATTTAATTTTTATTAAATATATAATAAATACAGTGTTTATTTAAAAATTATCGATAATAATAGTAATCTCGAACTGTATTCTTTACTTGTAATTTTTAATATTTATTTGATCTTGAGTATGAACATTATTAACTAATATTTCTTTGATATTGGTTTCCTTTTTAAAGTGAAATTAATAAATTATAACATAAATAAAATATAACTATCTTTTTTTGTTATTTAAAATTAGAAATAAACTTTTTTTGTTATCAGTTGATTTTAATTTTATTGTTTTTTTTCTAAATCTAGAATAGTTATTTAGAGTATTCATAATATAATTATATCAAAAATAAATTTTAGAACATAAATTTTGAATGATTACAGTTGTTTTCTATGCTTTTATCGATAATTCCCATATATTATTTTGATATTGTCACAATACAACTTTAATCAATTAATAATTCATAAATTATAAAAAAAATTTGTTATATTTTATATTAATTCAATTATTTGAATATTTAACTTGTATCACTATTATTTATAAAATCTTAATTTATATTAAGAGAATCATTGCATTATTATACTATAACCAGAAAATATTTTTTATGATAATTATTAACACGTAATTATACATAATTGAATTAATTATTAAAAATAATATTATAAGCTTTACATAAAGTAAATTATTGGTACATATGTCGATTACGATTTTTCATTTACTTTGCTTAATAATCTAACATCAAATTATTAATTTTTAAATATTATTGATTATTCATAATATTCCATTTGTTATAAAGAGTTTTAAATTATAATTTTATGTCCTAATTGAAAATTTTAAATGATCTCAGTGCAACCATTTATTTGTATTGGAGTACATATATAATGGTGTAGCGACCTAGCTACGCAGGACTTTTGCGCGCAGATCATTGTTTTAATATTCAATAAAAAAATTGAAATTTTGTTACATTTTAAAACTTTATTATAAAAACTTATGAAATAGGTACCATTCAATTATTAAGTAAAATTTATAGCTAAAAATCCATAAGTTCATCACAAACATACATATAAACTTAATTTAAAATTCCGATATTATTATAGATTCTTTTTATGAATTCTTATTTACGGAAACTAGGATAAATTTAATTTATTGCTTCAAATCTTTCATTTAATTTAACATAGTTCGATTTCAACCAATCTGGATGCCTGTAACTAGATTCAAATCTTTCAATAAATTTTTCGGAATGGTCTTGTTCCTTGATTAAGTTGTCACACAATTAATAATCTTTAATAATTTAAAATGATTAAAGATATTAATTTACTAAAGAGTAAAAAAAAATAAAATATTACCAATTATATTTTTCATATTGTAATCAATATTTGATATTATAAGTACATGTATAATAGTCAAAATTGTGACCCGTATATATTGATTAAAAATAATCATATTTTAAACATCAATTTATTATTTATTTAGTAAAAAATAGTCTTGATAAAATTTTAATTTGATTTCAGTAATTGAATAAAATTTCCAATAAAAAAGAATTTTAATTTAAAAATTGATTATATCATTAAATTAATTCTATTTTTTATATAAAAACTATGTTTTATTTTATTGCTCTCCCAAATTTTTAATAAATAAGTTGTAATTGTATTTAAGATTTAATTTTTACATTTTTTTTTTAACGTTATTATAAAATAGTTTTTTTAGAACAAAATTAACTATCAAAAATAATTACTACTGATAATATTTCATATAAAATTGTTGTAAATGAAATATTAGTTTAGTTTAATTTAATTTATTTCTATTCGACCATTAGAACATCAACTAAACTTTTTAATTAAAAATTAAATTAAGATAAACTGTTAAAATATTAAATAAAAATTATTATTTTTAAAAAATTAGTATTTATAATTTGTTTAGAAACTTTTGCAAATACTTAAAAATGCAAAAACCTATTTAATTAATTTTTGAAAGTGTATAATTTAATATTTTAAAATAAATTTTTTTTTAAATAAATCAAGGGAAATTTAACTTAACATAGATATAGCACTTACTGATGATATTTTACCTACATAGTTGATTTATAAGTAAATATTTTTAGTTTCATCTATTAGAAAAGAATATTTTAAAGAATTAATATAGTTTATTAAATTTATTTAATATATTGTAATAAAGAAAGAAAATTACAGAATCAGTATTAATCTTGGATCTTAAATTCTAAAATTAGTGCAAAAAATATTCAATCTAAAATAAAGTTTATTAGTAAAATAATTTTCATTTTCCTAATTCATAATTGAAGCAAAAAATTAATGTTTAAGATTTATAAAGTGTAATATAAATTGATCCACATGATATCTTGATAAAATTTAATCTTTATTTTAAAATAATTAAATAGAGGCAATATTGAATCTAAAACAAAAACAAAATATTTAATATTAACAAAAATTAGTATAAATTATTGTTTATAGATATTTTGAATTAGTAAAATGATTTTGATATAATATATAGATAAATATTAATAAAAAGAGATTGAAATTCAAAAAGAAATCAAGAAATTATTTTTAGAGTACGTTTTTAAAAATATTTGAATTATTAAATAAGAGATATTGTGGATATAAAAATAAGTCTAAAAAAATTTATGTAATTTATAAAATATTTTTATTAATAACTAAAAACAAATAGAACGAGAATTTTCAATATCTTGTCAAAAAAAGTTTTAATAGTAAATTTTAATATCTGCCAATAAATTTTATTAAGCTATGAGATTTAATTTTTTCATGTAAACCAAATTTAATAAAGTAAATATTCATGACTTAAGATATATAAGTCGATTTTAAGTTATTATTAAATGATTATATTACTAACCAAACAAAATAATTTTAGATTTAATTTTACTCAGGTAATTAATTACTTTTTAAATATTTAAAAATATTAATTATTTGTTAGATTGTATTTATAAAAATGTTATTAAAACTAACCTTATATTTATTATTTGATAATTAATGAAGTTTATTTTTATATCTAAATAAACATAAGATCTTAAAAAGGTTTTAATTGATAATTTAACGATACAAATAAATAAACGATAATAAAAATTATTCTAAATAATTAAAAATATTTTTTTTTATAAGAGATAGACTCGTTTTATTAAAAAAATATATTAAATAAAGTTTTTTTAATTTTTATTCATTTTAAAATTAATATAATTCCTCATTAAAACATAAATATAATTATTTTAAATCTTATTAATAAAAGACTAAAGTTTCTTATTTTTAAATAATTTTTGATAGTTAAAATAATATAAAAAATATAATATTGTGAAAACTATGTACTAAATTAACATATTTTTTTATAAAATTTCTGATGTTTTAAATAAATCTGAAATTTTATAAAGTTAACTATAAAGATGACGTAAGTTTTTTGTATTGATTATTTAAATTTTGTATTCTTATGAATGCAGTACAAATTAAAATTAATTAAATATTGAAATACCCTTTATTTCATATTATAGCATTAATTATTAATCTAAAAAATAATATACTTATTTCAAAGCGACATCATATACATTTGTAAATAATAGATTAAATTATCATTATCCATAGTTTTATGAATTTAAGAAGCTTGTATAAGAATAAAATAAATATCGATGTTGCATTAATAAAACCAAAAATTATTCCTTATTGTTTATTTTATTCATAATATTAATATGTATTTAAAAAATTAATAAAATTTTATAAATATACAGCCAAATATTTATATGAAAAATAATATTTTTTATTTTGTATGAAGTAAAGATTAATTCAGATTAACATTAATAAATGTAAATTTAATTTATAATCATTAATTAATAAAAAATGTTTGAAATAAGTTAAAATTATTTCAAATAAATTATTTTTCTGATTTTTATCTAAATAAGTATTTTTTAATATAATTTTACATCAAATTATTATATTTTACAATTTATAAAAAAAATCTTAATATAGAACCTGATTTAAGGAATATTAAACTTATTTTGTCATTTTAATTTTACAAATATCAATAGAAAAATTAATTTATTATTATATATATAAACATAATTTAAAAATATTTACATTCAATTATTATGGCAAGATCAAAACAATTTATAATAACTTGATTTGCTTAATTTAATTTATAAAAAAAAGATTCAGTTTATTTATTTTGTTATGGACAATTATTACACTAATCAAGTACATAAAATAAACCCTAGAAATTATTGTTCCGTAAAGAGTTTTTCATTATTCTTGATAATTTCTGCATTCATATCAAGTTCTCTCATATTTAAAAGTTTACAATATTCATATAGATCAGAATTTAGATTATTTCTAATTTTATATCCTTTATAGTATGTGCCATAAAAAGCTAGTTGAGGCTCAAACCCGTCAAAACATTTATTTTCATATTTTTTAATTATTTCTTTTAAAAATTTTACTTTTTCATTTTTTTCCTCGAAAACTTTTGAATATTTTGATTTAAAATAAGTATAAAGTTTAAATTCAACCTTTGTAAGATTGTATATTGACTCTCGAATAAAATCATTTTTCAATATTGTATTAAAAACATCATCACTTACTAATTTAGAGTTACTTTGTAGAATAACAATATCATCAATGTCTAAATTTAATTTTTCTTTAAGAATTATTAGACCATGGTATAAATAATCATCTATTATAACTAAATCAAAGTTTTTTTCAATAAAGTTTATAGCGACATTTACATCTTTAAGTTTATTTGAAACATCTTCTAATCCAAGGTCATATAGTAAATTAGTATATAAAAACATATATGAATAATATTTTAAAGCGAGTTCTTTTAATTTTCTTTCATTATTATTTTTAAAAAATTCTAATAAATTTTCTATAAAAATATCTGTAGAATAAGGGTATTTCAACTCCAGATTATTTATAATATAATAAAAGTATGAGGATAACCATGTTTTTATTGGGTCTCTGATAGTTAAAAAATAATAGGAAGAATTTTTAGGGAACAAACGTTCGGCATTTAATGAATTAAATCTAGCATGTATAGACATTATATTGTAATTTTGATTACCATCTCTTGTATTATCAATATCAAAATAATTTGGCCAAATCTGAATGTGAGGGCCCTTAGCAGTAATCGAGGTTAATTTGTATTTAAAAGCTATCCTAGCAAGTAAATTATGTATTGCACTACTAGCTGTTTTGTGAGTTTTTAAATAATAGATTTTTACTTCTTTTCTAAATAGAAATTTTGATTTTATTTGATTTTGATTTTCTTTAACAAAATGTACATTCATTTTAGATTTAGTTAAAATAAAAGTTGCAAAAGACAATACACTTATAAATGCAACCATTATTAAGACTTTTATAGCTTTACTCCTGTTTACTTTGTGATAAAGATACATAAATGCTTTTAAATGGATTATGAAATAATATATACAATTAATTAAATAATCCTTTTATTGATTTCATATGAAGTTTAATTGGATCCTATTATTATTATAATAATTTAATCTCCAATAAACAATAAATTTAACAATGACTGAGAAATTTCATCAATTGATTAATTTAAAAGAATTATTATCACATATATAGCCTTTTAAATTATTATTTTAAATCTGAAAATATAATAATTTAAAAGAAATACTAAATTCATAAAAAAATTTCTGAACTTGAAATTTTGTATCTCGCTTTAAGTACATATTAATTACAAATGAATTAAAATATATGTATTACTTAAGGTAATTTATTATAAAAAACTATTTTATTGAGTTACCTATCAATAATTTATTAATAATCCTTAAGATAACTACAGAACTAAAAATATATTATTCAATGTTATAAATATGGCAACTTTTGCAATTTTTTTATTGAACCTTTAATAAATCATAATATAATTTCAAAATTTAAAGTTTAATACGTTTTTAAACTTTAAAGTATAAAAAAAATAAATTTTGTATTGGCCAGAAACTAGCTATCTTGTTCTCTATGCTGCTGGCAAGTTGATTTTAATCCTAAATCTTTTGAATGAAAAACATTGAAAGAGGAAAAATTACACAGAAAATATTCTTTTGCTTGTAGAAAAGTCTGTTAAAAACTATTTTTTTAGTGATCAAAATGAAGATTTCAATTTAAAATTAGTTGATGCCCATTTTTAAGCAATCATCAAATTTTCTTAATTTCGAAACAAGAATTATATTGAATTGTAAAATCGTACGGGGTATTAATTGTCTTAATAGTCAAAAGTCAGAAAAATGGTTGAAAAGCTCTATGAGTTTAACCTGAAATCACTTCAAGAATTATTTTTAAATGAAATTTTTTTTTATATATATTTGATGAATCCGAAAATAAAATTAAAAAATACTTAAATACTCTTGCTGGATAATTCAGTTCACTAAAGCGTACATTGTTGATAAATTCAGAAGAAATAGAAGAATCCGTCTCTTA